>JAYKKM010000093.1:745000-847500 GCA_035772405.1 Chrysogorgia sp. JL179-B06 | reverse complement strand
TTTGCTGGGCATAAATGGATAAAATACAGGGGGAAATTGCTAATATTTACCGATAATTATTTTTAATTTCAAAATATGTGCAATAATAACAATACCGAACAATAATAAGAATATTTAACTATTTTTAACAGCTATAACTTGAATTGTTATGCCATATGGACAATAAACAGATTCAAAATTTATAATTTTGTTTGTATAAATCCCGCGACCCTCTGTGCCGCATACTGAATCATATGTCTGTGTAACATGAATGTCTCAATATCCTGTGTTTGGTAGGGAAAATGAGGATTGTGTTTCCCCATCAAACTAAATATCTCATCAACAGATATTTCGAATGTCAAAGAGGGCTCGGTTATTGATCCTGGTATTTGCCAGTCTATCAAGTCACTTTTGAAGCTGCGCTCCTTTTTCTGCGCTCCAACCTTGAATCTTAGTTACTTTTGACTTTCCGTGATTTGAGAATGCGACAAAGTCCAAGTTTACAGATAGCTGGTCTCTCATCCATGATCATATCTAAGAACAAGCTTTCAGGATTACCGAAATACCCATTACGCTGTATGACGTGATCAACAACTTTGAGCAGGTTTTCGTGCAGTGTTCGTAACTTCGTGCAGGTAACGCGACAATTGACGATCGTTTGCTAGAGGTGTCTCGCTCCATGCTTACATGATGGCTTACACTTGATGCATGTAGACTAATTTGAATGATGAATCTGGCAAGTGTTACAAGTTCATATGACGGACAATCACTCGCAACTGTATAGATGCATTATACGGATTCCTGTTACCAGCCATCTGGAGTGATAAATAAGTCCTGTAGGATTACGTAGCGACAGCTCTATCGGTAAATGTTCGATCATCACAGCATTACAGCTATCATATAAAGTAAATGGTTTGAACCTCGGATTATCATTAAGAAAGTTGGTTTACCAACTTGGAACATAAACCACTAGATCACAACAATTACTAACACCATACAAAAGACTTCTTCCCACACACCAGCGAACAATAGAGCTATCGACAAACAACACCCCCACGCTTAACGCATGATGCAACACCCACTCACATTGATTATAACACAAACCGATAACGAAAATATTGGTCCATGCTTTGGTTGGATGGTGGAAGGAATGGCACAGAGGAAGTTCATTGGAATGTAACTGCCACACGAACCATTGTAGCGGTCTATTCAGAAACTCGTCCAACAACGGACCAATGCCTCTAATACAGCAGTTCCGGCATTGACGGCTGTTTCATCATAGCCTATCGCCTTGATTAATCTCACATACACCTCTCTGTCCTTGACACAGTTTACTATTGCATTAGGGACCGGTCATGATTTATGGATATACTGCGTTGGGTATGTTACCCTCCATTGTACGGGCTCATCTTAACTGAGACAAAAAATATAAGGCCATATATTTTCTTCTTACAGTATTTCTGTTTATACGTGAAACTGGATGTTAAAAGTTCTGAGACCAGAATATTGGCTCACCAGTTTGAAATGCACCAGTCATGCGTCTTTCAAAACAGCGACATGCATTTCTATATTTCATATAGGATATGCATCCATGATGTCACAAAGATGAACCAGACTTTTAAATTAACCAATTATGCTTGTTTGGTCGTGCTTCAAACATTTTATTCCCTGATTGAGGTATCATGAACATTTTTGAACTCCGCTTTAATATATTCCCGACCCAGTACACCTTACATATAATGACCGATCCGTTATAGTGATCGTCTTACTGTGGCCGTTAGAGGGGAAAATACTGTCAAAATAGGACGATCCTGGCTCACAAATTATCAACACGTGTTCTCAATTTGTTTTATTGTTTCTGGGGTCAGGGAGGCAAGATAGGGGGGACTCGGTGGTAAAACATTTTTCTTGATTAAACACAAAACAGCCTAAAATCATGCAATTTTAGCTATTTTTGGGTGATTGGGTGGGGGCACCTCAAGATATTTCCCAAATTGCGCCATTTTACACCAAATAATTTGTTAAACCTCACAGCAAGTTTTTAGTTCGATTTAACAATTAGTCACTGAAGTCGAGGTGATTATCGGTATATATAACGATAATCACCGAGACTGAGGTGACTAATTGTTTTAGTAGAAATTCACAGGTGACTATCAGAGAGAAACAACTGAAAGAAAGTAAGGGGAAATGTTTTAATTATTTTAGTTGTTATTTCCGGAAGTCGCGCACGTGAGATTACATGATTTTACATAATCAACATTCAACAGAATATTAAAACGAACAACATACGAACATGCTCGTGCAAGTCGGGAAGCCAAAATGTGCTTAACAAAAAGCGATTTTGCTGTCAGATCAAGCAGAACTATAGAGTGGAAGACTGAGTTATCATAAGGTTAACATAAAGAGCAATTGATGAAAGATCCAGACAAAACTGTTTTTTGCTTGTTAATGTTTTAATAGTACAAAGCCGGCTTCACTTTTGTCCAGCACAAAGTACCCTTGTCAATCTGCCGTTTTTACCAGATGAAGCAATGACTTCTTCAGCAGACTTTAGTTTAATTCTCTTCCCCGATTTCCAAAGTAAATATGGATGGAGATACAGAACCATGATGTTTTGAGTAAAACTCGGGGATAATTCTGTGTATCAGCATTCTGTCTCGTACAATTTTTGGATTGCAGTTTCACGGCTGTCAATGTTTTTTTCTGAACCGTTTCACCGCTATTTTTCCTTCACTGACGAGCAGCTCGAGGTAGGAACTTAGTATTTTATTAGCCTCACTGAAATGAATAAGTAATACTGTCATAGATTGACGGTCAAGACTGCAGCTCGGATTGACAACAAACTTGTTTTTTGTAAAAACTGCCGTCTGTTTTCGGGCAGAGTCGTAAAATATCGAAAAGAATTTGTTCATATCTTCAACAATCATGCTAATAAGCTTTCAAATGTTGTCTGAAATGTTTGTTGTTCAATCTATTCTGTTAAATAAAGATTTTTTAAAGATTTGTTGTTTTTATCGTGTCGCCGACTGCCGTAACGTTGACCCCACCACCAAGAGTTTAGCTATGAAATTTGGGAAATTCTTATATCTTACCTCGAAATCGTTTAACTCTATATTTCGTTTTGAATTGCGTTTTCTTTAATTTTATTCACTTTTTCGTACGTAATATCGCTAAATATATCGGCTCTCTATCCCTCTTCAACATACGAATCTCTCTCGTCTCCCCGTATTGTTTATATCAAATGCCCGTTCTTTGACGAATAAAGTTGACGAACTGTCTTCAACGCTTTCGCTCTATAACGCTCAGGTCGGAGTTATCACTGAATCATGGCTTACTTCCGATATCAGCAATAATATCATGGCGGCTGTGAAATTTCTAGTCCTGAATTGTTTCGTGTTTAGTTTGTTTTTAATTTCTTTTAAACTCCAAAATAATACTCGATTTACTGATGTAACACAACAGAGCCCTGCTCTACTCGGTTATTTGATCAAACCGACTTGTATCCCTCTTGGATCTGAAGCTTTTCTATCTGATGTACTTCGAAATCGTTCCGCCATCTTGGATTCCATATTACAGTCAACTCGTCCGAGGTCTCAAGCCCTCAAACGTTTTGCGAACTGTCTGCTCTTGCTAGCTGGAGACATAAGCTTGAATCCTGGTCCATCTGCCTCCTCGAACTGCGGAATATGTACCAAGTCTGTTCGTGATAACCAGAAGGGAATCCAATGCGATTATTGTGACCTATGGTTTCATACATCATGCTGTTTCATTGATGATTCCACATATTTCCATCTGGCGAAATCGTCATGTACCTGGATATGTCCACACTGCGGCCAACCGAGCTTTTCCAGCAGCTCAGTATTTTGTAGTCCAAGTAATTCTTTCAATTCTAATAATTCGTTCTTGGCTTTGTACCAACTACCGGACATACTTCCTGTATCATCAAGCACTCCAAGTAAAAATGCATCTATCAATTACCACCACCGTTCCAGTCTACGCTGCATGGAAATTAACTGTAACAGCATTAAGAGTTCTGAGCGATCTGCTGTTTTCGCTAGCCATATTGACAACCTCAACCCTGATATAATTTTTGGCTGTGAATCGAAACTCAGTTCTGAAGATCCAACATACTCATGCTTTCCTTCAACCTGCACAGTGTTCAGGAACGAACGATCTGACTGTGGTGGCGGGGGCGTTTTCATTGCAGTGAAATCTGACATCCCAGCATATGAATTACCAGATTTAGCTGGTAACCCAGAGGACGAATCTCTATGGGCCTCCATTCATCTCGCTAAAACGAAAGCGCTTTACATATGTGCATTTTATAAACCACCCTCGGCACCCTCGTCTCGAATTGACTTTCTTTCTGAGTCTATATTGAAGGTGTTTGATATCAACAAAAAATCTCACCCGAACATTGTGGTCAGCTGAGATTTCAACTGTGGGGATATTGACTGGAAGTGTGATCCCCCAATGGTCAATAGCCATTCTACAGCTCCTCTTATGTACAGACTTCTAGACTTTATAAGTGACCACGCCCTAACGCAATGTGTTACTGTTCCTACTCGCCCAGCATCCTTCAAAACTCTGGATTTGGTCCTGTCCTCTGTTCCCTCCCTTGTCTCTGATATCCAGGTTAAACCAGGCATGAGTGACCACGATATTGTTTTGTTTAATATCAGAGTTAAGCCCAAACGGTCCTCAAGCCCACCTCACAAAGTGTATTTGTATGACAAGGCAGATCTGGACGCACTTCGCCAAGACATCTCGAATAGTGCAACTGAGTTTTTTGTCCACTGCTCTAATAGAAGTCTGGAAGAGAACTGGAACTTCTTTAAAGATACTTTGGCCAAGGCAGTTGACAAGCATATCCCTTCAAAAATGACAACAGCAAAAAGCTCTCTTCCCTGGATCGCAAGAGCTATAAAACGCCAAATGCGCAGGCGTGACCATCTACACAAAAATGCTAGACGTAGCAGTGATAAAAACTCCCCTGCATGGTCAGCATATCGTCATCAGAGAAACAAAGTGGTGAAACTGCTAAAGACATCCCATAATATATATCTCAACCAGGAAATTGGAGGAAGCTTGAAGGAAAATCCGAAAAAATTCTGGAGCTATATCAAACACTCCAGGACAGAAAGTATGGGTATACCAACATTGCGTCAAGACGATTCAATATTCATCTCTGACAAGGACAAGGCCGATCTCTTAAACAAATACTTTGAGAGTGTATTCACCAGGGATAATGGATTACTTCCTACAACCACCTCTACCTATTGTGATAACATTTCGAACATTGGAGATATCTTGTTTGATGAATCGGGCGTTCAGAAGCTTTTAGCTAACCTAAATGTATCAAAGTCAACTAGCCCCGATGGCATTTCACCACGCTGTCTGCGAGTTCTGTCAACAGAGATATCTGGTATGTTGACATTCATATTTCAACAGAGTTTCAACTTGGGTACCCTACCGTGTGATTGGTCTAAAGCCTTGGTTGTACCAGTTCATAAAAAATCAAACAAGGATAATCCAGCAAACTACCGACCAATATCCCTTACATGCCTTGTCTGTAAAGTTATGGAACATATTGTTCTCAGTCATCTTAACAAACACTTGTCTACTAATGGTATCCTGTCTCCCTTACAGCATGGATTTCGCGCAGGCATGTCCTGTGAAACGCAGTTGGTGCTGACCTGTCATGACTGGGCTAACATATTGAACCAGAAGGCCAAGTCGACGCACTCCTACTAGATTTTAGTAACGCCTTTGACAAGGTCAGTCACACTAAGTTATTACATAAGCTCGATCAGTATGGAGTCAATGGGAAGACCCAAAAGTGGATATCCGGGTTCCTCCATAACCGCAACCAATTCGTGGCTATAAATGGCATCCACTCCAGCACTACTCCTGTTACCTCTGGTGTGCCGCAAGGCTCCGTACTTGGCCCGACCCTATTCCTACTATATATAAACGACATTGTTGATGTACCGAAATCTGAACTGCGGCTTTTTGCCGATGATACTGTGCTTTATCGGGCCATTAAATCTCAGCACGATCATCAGATACTCCAGGAGGACTTACACAACCTAACCAAATGGGCATCTGATTGGCAGATGGACTTTAATATGTCCAAATGCCACCTACTCCGCGTTACGAACAAGCGTAAGCCACACGAATCTACATACTCTGCCAATTCAGAAGCCCTTACGAAGGTTTCCCAATGTGACTACCTGGGCATAAGGTGTTTTGAAACTCTTCGCTGGGGTGTGCGCTGTTCTAATGTTGCCGCTAAAGCCAACAAGACTCTGGGACTAATAAGAAGAACATTGAAGCCATGTAGCAGCGAAGTCAAGGAGAGAGCCTATATGATGTTGGTGAGACCTACGCTTGAATATGCAGCCTCCTCGTGGAACCCTCACACCGACACAGATGTAAATCGTCTTGAGCAAGTCCAAAAGAACGCAGCCCGCTTTGTATGCAATAACTATAAACTTACAACAAGTACTTCTGGTTTAGTTGGATCACTTGGATGGGATACTCTAGAGCACAGGCGTTTGTTTAATCAGTCAGTCCTCTTTTATAGGTTTCATAATAGTCTTGTAAATTGTAAACTTCCCGACTCGCTTACGCGCTCTAGTTCTCTTAGATCTACTAGGAGACATTGCTTAACATACCAACAACAGCAGTCAACTGTATTAGCTCATAGCTATTCCTTTTTTCCAAGAACAGTCAGACTCTGGAACTTACTTCCCTCTGAAGTTGTGACACCTTCAACCTTAAATAGCTTTAAGCAGTCAGCCTTGCCTGCTATTAGATAACTAAAAGTGCCAAGTCACTTACGCAGGCTTTCAACCGCGACCGACCCGCCCAGTATTGGTTTACTAAGTTATAAATAGCATAATTGCTATCCCTGGTTTTTCTGTTGTGAGACGAGATAGATCCGACGGCAGAAGAGGCGGCGCCGTTTGCGTTTACATCGAAAATAGTCTCCCTTTCCTTCATCTCAATGATTTGGCTAATCCTCACCTTCAAACCCTATGGTTACTGTTGAAACTCCATCGCCTTCCTCGTGGCATTAACACTGTGATTTTTTGCGCGGTCTACCATCCTCCTGGAAATGACGATAAAGTTCTCTCTGATCACATCATAGAGTCATTGGACTCTTTGCTTTGTTCTTACCCTAATGCTGGGATTATCGTTACAGGAGACTTCAACAAATTCAACCATGGCTTTCTCTGCAGTTCTTTTAATTTGAAACAAACGGTGAAACACGCGACAAGAGGTAACAATATCTTGGATAAAGTATTTACCAACATTTCAAAATATTTAAATCCTCCTATCGTCGTTGCCCCAGTCAGTCTCTCCGATCACAATTCCATCGTCGTAAACCCTTTGGATCCTTATTCCCAGCCATCTTCGAGTGATACTCGAGTTGTCAGAGATGCTCGTCTTGTTCACCGTAGACGAGTTTCCGATCTACTCCGCCATGTTGATTGGTCTCCATTATTTCATCTTCAAACGACTGATGACCAGCTTGCTTTCTTTAATTCTACTCTCGAATCTGTTATCGCAACATGTATTCCCCTTAGAAGAATTAAATGGACACCGAATGACAAACCTTGGATTACCATGGAGATTAGATCTCTTATCTTACAAAGACAATCTTCATGGTCGCGGGGAAACATGTCAAAGTTTAGATCGTATCGAAATAAGGTCAATCATTTATGCAAGAAAGCTCGCAGTACCTTTTTTAACAATAAGGTCGCTGACATCGAGAAATCTAACCCCAGAAAGTGGTGGAATCATGTGAAAAGCCTCGCTGGTTTATCTACCACCAAATCGATCTCGACGCTGCTGTACAATAATTCCTCCTTCTCTGGCTCTGCTCTGGCTAATCTATTCAACGAAAAGTTTGTTGCTGTCGGTTCGTCGCTTCTTCCATTAAATTGGTCTCCTATTCCGGTCACCGACTTTCCCCCTGATTTTTCCATCGCCGTTGATGAAGTGCGGGAAGCTCTGTCGTCTCTAAAACAGTCCTCACCTGGCCCCGATGATATTTCTGCATGGTTACTTCGAGAAAATGCGTCGTTATTATGTCGTCCAATCTGCTCCATCTTTAATTTATCCATACACGAGGGGCATGTTCCATCACTATGGAAGTCTGCTAACGTTTATTCCGATTCCTAAGTCCGCCCCTGCGTTGGATCTTGGTTCTGATTTCCGCCCAATCTCCCTTACTTCCCTCATCAGCAAGCTCCTTGAAGCATTTCCCGTCGATTGGTTGTTGAAATCAATCTATGACTAAATCGATCCTTTGCAGTTTGGCTCGTTAAAAGGTTCAAGTACAACCATGGCTCTCGTGTATTTATTCCAAAAATGCAGGAATTACTATGGATCGTCCTAGTACATTCCTACGTATTTGTTTATTGGACTTCTCCAAGGCCTTCGATCGCATTAATCACAATGTTTTGCTTGATAAACTCAAACTGTTGAATGTCCATCCAGTATGCTGAATTGGCTAGCCAGCTTTTTGTCCAATAGATCTCAACGCGTTAAAATCGGTTCCCATTTTTCTAAATGGAGAACAGTTTCATCAGGCGTTCCTCAGGGAACAAAATTTGACCCACTGTTATTTCTCATTATGGTTAACGACTTGAGGTCCCAGGACAGTCTAGTTAAGTATGTGGACGATTCTACTCTCTGGGAGATCATTCCGAAGAATGCACAATCCCACTTACCATCCAAAGTTTCTGACTGTGCTACCTGGGCATCCCGTTGTGACATGAAATTGAATCCTTTGAAGTCGAAATAAATCTATGCCTGCTTTAGTGCGAATCCTCCATCGTTCTCTCCCATCATAATCGATCAGAAATCTGTCGAGGTCGTATCTGAAGTTAAACTCCTCGGTGTCTGGATTTCTAATGACTTTAAATGGAGGAAAAATGTTGACGAAATTACCAAGAAAGCGTCGAAACGCCTGTTTTCCCTTCGCTTATTAAAACGATGTGGTTTTCCCGCTGCCGTCCTACTATCTATTTTTTGTACATGTATCAGACCTATCATGGAATACGCGTGTGAGGTATGGCATTACTCTCTCCCCGACTATCTAAGTTCCCAATTAGAACATACATTGTATTCAAAAGAGAGCACTTCGCATAATTTTTCCATCGTGCTTATATCCCGATGCCTTGAAATCTGCCAATATTCCCACCTTACATGATCGACGAAACCATATGTGTCAGCTTTTATTTCGAAAGATGCTTGATCCCAGCCACAAAACTCATTATATTCCACCATGGAGGAGTAACAAATACAGTCTTAGAAACCCTGCTCCGCTGTCATTGCCACGATGTAGAACTGATAGATACTTAAAGAGTTTTATTCCTTCTGCAACAAGAACTTTTAATAATGAACATACATAATTTTTAATGTTACTCTTCTTAGTCTCAGTAATTTATCACTGCTACGTCTAGCATTTTTGTGTAGATGGTCACGCCTGCGCATTTGGCGCTTTATAGCTCTTGAGATCCAGGGAAGAGAGCTTTTTGCTGTTGTCATTTTTGAAGGGATATGCTTGTCAACTGCCTTGGCCAAAGTATCTTTAAAGATATTTTAAATTTTGGAATTTTTTACCATTCATTGTAAATATTGCAGTATTCAATTGTGTCTTAGTACATCAATTGCAAAACAGTATTTAATAAACTTCAATTCAATGCAATTCAATTCTAAATCGAAAAGCCGCCATTTTTAAATCGCAGAAAATGTTATAGTCACCTCGCGCGAGGTGACTATCACAAAATAGGCCGTCCATCTCGACCAATCACGGCACGAGAAACTCTATAGTCACCTGTCAATTACTACTAATAGAAGTTAGCACGACAGAAAAAAATGTTTCACTCCACCCTACTCCAGATGTCACACTAGATATAAAGGATGACTCACCATTAATGACAACCACTTGAGATCTTCCAGTGAGCCATGCTTTGAACCAATATTTCAAATTTTCGCGGGCACCATAGTAATCGAGTTTACCCAGGAGACGTTTGTGGGGCACACTGTCAAATGCTTTAGTGAAGTCAAGAGTAGTAAGTCAGTTTGTGAGCCCTGGTCGAAGTTTCTTGCAACTTTCTCAATGATTGTTATTAGTTGCGTTGCGCATGAATGACCACTGCAAAAACCATGTTGGAAATCAACCAGCAGCTTGTACTTATCAAAATGATTCATTACATGATGGGAGATGACGTGTTCCATTATCTTGCATGGTACAGATGTTAACGATATGGGTTTATAATTACTGACTTCCTTTCTGTCGCCTTTTTAAAATGTTGGTATGACATGTGCTTTTTTCAAATCGTTGGGATCTTGTCCATACTTGATTGACATGTCAAAGATGAAGCGAAGATATGGTGCGATCTCCTCAGCTGTTCTTTCAGGACCCAATTGAAAGGTCGTCAGGTCCATTGGCTTTCTTTACATCAATATTTTTTTAACAATTTTGTTATTCCTTCTAATCCGAAGATAATCGGTGGGATTTCTGGGATGACACTTGGACCTAAGAGGAGGTAGGTATATTGATGATATCCTCGTTGGTGAATAAATGAGCTAAATTGATTGCGAAAAAAGTTCTGCCTTTTGTACATTGTCTAATATCTCTGTATTCTCAGATTTCAGTACTCCAATTCCAACAGGTTCTCTTTTAATCGATTTTATATAGGAATTTGAACTTTTTACCCACTGAAGGAGAACCAAAAAAGACCGAGGACATATTCATTGTGAGCTTCTTTGAGCTTTATCTTGAAGAGTTTACGTAGATATTTTAACCGTTTCCAATTTTTTCATTCTGGGTTATCTTTGCTGTATTGTAATACCGTTTTTTCTTGCGAATTATTGTTCTTAATTCTGGGGTGAGTCAGGGGATATTCCATCTGCCACTAATCAATTTGGTAGGGATATGTCTTTGCATTGTGGTTAAAATAAATATGTTCTTAAAGGATGCCCATACATGTTCAATGCATTCTAGATGTAAATTTGATACAATGAAGTTATTCCACGCATCTTTAATATCCTTCTTTAAGTTATCAGTGTCCGCTCTCCTGTAGACAAATTATTTTCTTGACTTTATCTTTGGCTGTTTGGTCGTTAGGTTCTGGTCAGTGATAACTATGTTGTGATCGCTCATACCATCTTGTACTTGGATGTACTGCATAAGACCTGGGCAGCTGGTGAATACTAAATCAAGCATATTACTTCCTCTAGTCGGCTGGCTTGTGTGTTGACTTAGGGAGTTATGGTTAGCCAAATCCACCATTGCCTGATTAACCTCATTGCCGTACTGTGTGTTGGTCTGTATTATAAATTTGCTTTCATTATCCCATGTTTCCCAATTTATATGAGGCAGGTTGAAGTCTCCAGTAAGGAGTACATTGGGCATGTTATTGGTGGACGTAATATATGTTAAAACCTCATCCAATTTATAGATTGGTTGAGGATTGGAGGAAGGTTACCGATAAACACATCCATTAAGTAGGGATTTACATCCTGATAGTTGTACATTACACCACACAGCCTCAATTTCATCTCTCAGAATAGATCTATTCTCTGATATGACATTAGGGCCAGCTGCTACTAAGACTCCGCCACCACGTTCATCATTTCCAGGCCTATCTCTCCTGAATATCTCGTAATTCCGGAGGCCAAACTCAGCATTAGACATGTTGCTGTTCAAGTGGGTCTCGCATTTATTCGCATTATATCAGGTTTGTATTCATCAATTAATGCTATACAGTAAGTTCAAGACGTTTTTCATTGTAGGTTTTGATTGGGTTTCTTCGGGTAGATAAATTTGTTTCTGCCTACAGGATGTCGATGGCTTGAATGGTCGCGTGAGGAGTTCCGAACTTCGCTTGTTTAGCACACAAGATATTTCAAAGATGTTTATTTCAAGTCGATAGAGTAGCAAATATAGAGTTCAATACAGGTTCATCAATTCGTGCTAGTTCGAACTAAAAATAGGAGCAAATAAACTAATACTAACACTAAATTAACCTATGCGTGCATAACTACATTACATAACTAGCAATTAAATTATTCGATTATGAGTATAATAACAAAAGTTTTGGTAGCATTGCGAGCCAATTCCGCCAACGCTGCAGGGCTTCTTCGGGAATTTGTTCGTCCCAGCCTAACCTCTTGCGGCACAGGTCTTGTAATATCATATATGCCATGAAAATAAAAGGAGCTACGAATCCTAAGTGGTCGTAGATGGAGATAACCACCGATAGTATTCCTCTTCTCGTTGCTGCTCTTTCTTTGATGACGATCTTGTAACCAAACTTGTCGGAGGTAACATTCCAGCGGACTCCGAGAGCTCTCTCAACGGGTGAACTGGCAAAATCAAGGCTCTTCACTGAAGCTGCTCGTTCGGCTTCGGGTAAAGACTCCAGGACTTTCTGAGAATTGGATGTCCATTTCGTAAGTCGAAAACCACCTTTAGATAGGAGTTTACGAAGATCTCCGACGAGTGGAATGGCTATTTGGTCTGATTCTACTGACTTCAGGCAATCATCCACATATAAATCGTTTTCTACGGTGCTGACTGTAAGGGCGTTGAAATAATCTCTGTTATCTTCGGCGGTCTTATTTAAGGCAAAGTTTGCGCAACTCGGGGAGGATATGCTGCCGAAGAGATGTACCATCATCTGAAATTATTCTGGGATAGCAGTTGTATCGCCGTTCGGCCACCACAGGAATCGTAGGGAATCGCAATCTTTCAGAGGGACACGAACTTGGTGAAACATGGCTTCTACGTCAGCCATGAGTGCGGTGGCGCCTTGTCGAAATCTGGTAAGAACTCCTATTAGGGAATTAGTGAGATCCGGCCCCTGTAAGAGCTGATTATTCAAAGAGATTCCTCGATATCTGGGGGAGCAGTCAAACACTACTCTAATATTTTCAGGCTTTTGCGGGTGGAAAACTGGATGGTGTGGCAAGTACCAAGTATTTCCGTCGTTGTTAAGCCGTTCTCTTGGCACCTTTCTTGCGTAGCCTTTCTTCAGCAAATCTTCAATGAACTCTGAATAATTCTTTATCAAATCCGGATCCATATCCAGTCGTTTCTTTAACAGATCAAGTCGACGTTCTGCGATAGATCTGTTATTCGGCATGTCTGGCGGAACTTTCTTCCAAGGTAACGCGATTTCGTAGTGTCCGTTCTCCAATTTGGCGGATCTATTCATGATATCTAGCGCTCGCTGGTCTTCTCGTGACAATGAAGATTTGTTGCTCTGGTTGACGTCGTTAAATTCCAAGTTGCAAACATTTTGAAATTGTTCATCAAGATTGGCGTCTGTAGCTTTGATAAGATTTGCAGTGCGTGTAGTTGTACTTGGTCTCCCAAGTGGACCGTTGATGACCCAACCAAAGATAGTTCTTGTTGCATATGGGCCTCCATCTTGACTCATTCTGATCTCCTTTGGTTCGAGCGCAGTAGTGATACCCCCCACTATGGCAACCAAAGGGATGCCGCCTCATTAAATATTCAATTTTTAATTATTCATTCTCAGGCTCCTTTAGGACCCTGTAACCCTAGTCTCGCTACGTCATGACTTCTCGTGAACCTACACGGCCCTTATAATTATTTAGTCAGATTACGTCATTAAACCTTCAGGATCCCTAACCCTAGCTCGTGTACCTGTACGACCCCAAACCCAGATTATTAGTATTCATTTTATTCGGCCTAATTATTATGCATATCAGTCTTCACTAACCCTAGTCCTCCACCCCCATACGACACCATCCGACACCTTCCGAACTTGATTTCCGAAGGCATTACGTCATTATCAAAAGGTAGCTCTTATTGCTTTTAATAATATACGAAACGCCTTTGTAATTATACACTTCGCCTCGCTACGGCAATGTGAATGTGGGACAGTAGGCAGCCCGAGAGCAGCGCATGCGCACGATCGATCTTGGCTAAATAATATAATCTGGAACTAAACAGAGTAACGAAGAAGCATCTTATACCGTACTTTCATACTAACTCGTCTTTAGACCAACAGAGATTCACACTATGGCCTTTATGATCAATTTAGATCTTCGACAATTCTACGGCGATATTCGCCTATTTGCGTATAGCATTTGAGGAAATTTATAGCGGGGAATTCAAAATAGGGCTTTTTGGCAATGTTTAAACACAGATATCTCGGACACGAATGGACAAAATCGAAAACCGTAAAAGAACTTATCAGCTATTTTTGCGTCCTCTAAACAGAGAGCACTAAAATTTATGGCGGGTTTATATGATCGAGCTTTAAATTTGGCTGACTCAGTTCATTTTCAAAGTTATTGTGTACCTTAAAACCTGTATAGAGGAACATCAAAGATCGTTCAACGGTATAAGTATCCGAATAGCTGGATTAAATCTTTAACGCATTTATGATGAAATGAAACCTAGCGACTTTAATGTATAACCTAAGGGATTCTCTGGACGAAGAGAAGCCGTACGAAGAACGAATTTTGAATCGTATTGACTTGTCAAACGAAGCGATGGTTGAGTGCTCACTTGGACAATAACCAGTGGGTCGTTAAGAGGCATTAGTGGTGCAACTCACAAATATTTGCATGTCTTGGGAATAATTAGTTAGTTGAGGTATACATTAATTAGGATTTTATAGGTAAACATTAGAGAATGTGGGATTTAGCCAAATTAGCATGTTTTTTGAAATTCCTTAATAATTCATGAGTTATGAATAATCAATGAGCTCGGGTTCCGAAAGGGGTCCGAACCCTAGCCGAGGAAGATAAATAACCGAGTCGTTGGTGGGAATATTTCATTTTGGCGCCATGGCTGAGCAAACGATTTGGGACGAATTGCGAAGAAATAATATCGAATAGACAAAGCTACTTTATGACTCAGTGCATTTTCAAAGTTATTGTGTACCTTAAGGGGGTCCAACAGAAAAAAAATTTTCCTCTTTACTTTTTAGTATAGTTAAAATCTACTTATACCTGGTTGTTGGGTGAGTTAGTCTGACTAAAAAAATATGTTGTTGCAATGCATTGTTGCCATAGTTACCAAGATATGACACCCCCCATGGTGAAAAGAGCGTATTTTTATAAACATGATAACTAGATAAATAATAATGATAAAAACCTGGAATAACTTTTATTTAGTCGCAAACAACATTGTCTAGGAGGTGTAGCAGAACTATTGACATAGGAGCCATAATAAAAGTTTGGCAGTCTGAATACTAGAAATGTGTACAATTGCTGTCACTAAAACTATTACTATTTCATTACAATTGAACATAATTCAATTATTTTGCTTCATCTCCAAGAGAAATGTATATACTGTTAGCGCTAAAAATTTGATCAACATAGGTTAAATACTTTTTGACATATCCTGCGCGCAATATCAGGAATCGGCTTTTGAGAAAAACGGCTTTAAAGTTAAACTTTCTAATTATTAATAATTATAATAGCCCCAAAACAACAATAGACAGTCCAATAAAGATATATAACTGTTTAAAAAGCTCCAGTCTTATAAGTTATGCCCTATTTTTCTTTTCTTTTTCTTGGTCTTAACCATTTCATTTCGATGTCAGGTTATATTCTTTGGGTCTAAGTCATTCGTTTGTGACTAGGTAGGGCTTCGCGTGCTGGACGATTTAATGAAAATTGTATCTCTGTTTACACAATTTTCGGTGCAGTCTATTTATCTGCGGGAACAAGGACGCATTTCTTCCTCGGCTTGAATTGCCATTATTACTTTATTCTCAGTGGATATATAATGTATATTCTGTATACCTTAGACTTGTTTGCTTTGGGTATAACAAAAAGTCTAAAATGGTGTGACGAAATAATTTACGATTACACGGATAGGTTTCGTAATATCTTTATTTCATCTACAAAACTTTCGACTTGAGTACCAAAGAACTGATCGTCACGAAGTGATTAGAATTTTACTCTTTATAGTTTTTGCGAGTGTTCTTGTTGATATCGTCATGTTGTTGTTTTACATTGGAGAAGAAGGTCGAAGGGACCTAAGAATTGGCGCGCAAATTGGTGGCACGGGGATTGTTATTAGTGTATTATTAGTGTATTATTATTATTAGTGTACACAGTACTAGTTCATTATACATAAACACATGCCGTATACATCACCCGGCAAAATAAGACCTATATAGAGCATTATGCCTAGTCGTAGCCAAAAATGACATGAGCCGTAGCCCGATTTTATCAACTGGGGTAAATAATACCTAACTAAAACCGGAAGTCGAAAAGAGAACTCCAAATACACCTTAAGCGAGAGATTGCACACTTTAACTCATTATTATAAGTTTAAAAAAAATATTTTCTTCTACACTTTCGGCTCTAGGATCGTATTTATGTTTAACAACAATGGCGGATGCTACCAGTTTCCTACCGTCACAGCCTCCCTCGTTAGCAACAAAGCCAGAGGATCCTGTATATTCTTTTACAGGACCAGGGATCGGGTCATTGGTCTTAATGATGTCCTCGCCAACTGTGAAACACGGCAATGTGGAAACTTAGCCCTACTAAATTAAAAGCAGTTTGATTCCCATCAAAAGCGGCCGCCCGCCTCACGGAAGGATGGGTGCCTGAGGACATAACATAATTATTTTAGACAACAATTAGGCTGACGAACACAAAAAGACAGAACTCTGAGACTGTGTGATATTTGTAAGAACCAAAACGTGTAAATACCTTATTAAACAATAAATAAACGAAAATTCAAACTGTTAAAATTGTTTTTCTTTCTGCGTACTGGCAAGTTCACTTGCGTAACGTTTTTAAAATAATAAACTTTTATAATTGTTTTTCCTTTGTGTCGAGTAAAGTATCTTCCTTTGAGTCAAATAAAGTATCTTCCTCATCGGAGTTTTCATCCGTTAAATTCTCCAGTTCAATTGCCTCAATACGAACGACCCGTTCTTTCCTTGCGTGCCAGATGAGAAGAATGATCAGGGATCTTAAACGTATAGATCTTTCAATGTCCTAAGAAATAGTCCGAGAAGCCGTAAGAAGAACGATCGAAGATTTCAAACACAGAAATATAGTAAAAACAATATATCGATTTGGTTTATGTGGCTGACTTTATTTATGTTGTCATGCATTTTGTTGCTAAGACTGATACATTTGAATAATTTTGACTAGAGCACATGTTACAGACAAAGGAAACGGTCATTAAGAGGTCGTTAATGTCACAACTGATAATTATTTGGAATATTTAATGAAACAAATGCTCATAGAAGAGCACGGCATATCGTGTGAGTCATTGGAGGTATAAACAGTTCGAAATAATGGGTCGTACACGTAGAAATTCGAAATCTTATGCGACAATTCAACATTCACTTTTTCGCGGCAAACACTGATATGAAAGCGAACATAGCCGAGAGATTTATCAGAACGTCGAAACAAAAGATTTAACGCTATTTTACGGCCATCTCATGTGGATGATGGGCGATGGGTGGGGAAGGAGAGGGATATAATGTGTATTTCTTAAACGGGACGTATAGGGACTAGAGGGACACGTGGTGTGACTACCCGGGACTTTGTTAGTTTCGAACATTGTTTCAAATCATTTATTTATCATCACGATTCTTACGGACTTACAAATCTTCATGCTCACATTTCGAAGAAAACTTTCGAAGCGGAATAAGCCGATATACTGTATGTATATAGTCTTATATATTTTTCGATCTCGCCGATTCTTAAGGACTTACAAATCTTCATGCTCACGTACGGTTCATAAACAGCGAGGTTAAACTCCACGGCAAGGCGTTACAATATTTTATTTAGTTTGGCCTTCTCTAGTTTGTTTCATTAAATATTCCAAATAATTATCAGTTGTGACATTAACGACCTCTTAATGACCGTTTCCTTTGTCTGTAACATGTGCTCTAGTCAAAATTATTCAAATGTATCAGTCTTAGCAACTGCAAAATGCATGACAACATAAATAAAGTCAGCCACATCAACCAAATCGATATATTGTTTTAACTATATTTCTGTGTTTGAAATCTTCGATCGTTCTTCTTACGACTTCTCGGACTATTTCTTAGGATATATTGAAAGATCTATACGTTTAAGATCCCTAATCATTCTTCTCATCTGGCACGCAAGGAAAGAACGGGTCGTTCGTATTGAGGCAATTGAACTGGAGAATTTAACGGATGAAAACTCCGATGAGGAAGATACTTTATTTGACTCAAAGGAAGATACTTTACTCGACACAAAGGAAAAACAATTATAAAAGTTTATTATTTTAAAAACGTTACGCAAGTGAACTTGCCAGTACGCAGAAAGAAAAACAATTTTAACAGTTTGAATTTTCGTTTATTTATTGTTTAATAAGGTATTTACACGTTTTGGTTCTTACAAATATCACACAGTCTCAGAGTTCTGTCTTTTTGTGTTCGTCAGCCTAATTGTTGTCTAAAATAATTATTTTATGTCCTCAGGCACCCATCCTTCCGTGAGGTTAGTGGGCATCGATAAGTTAGGTAGTTCTCCTATATACTCAGCGAAGGCATCGTGGACTGTGCTAAACCACGAAACAGCGAAACGAAACAGCGAAACAGCGAAACAGCGAAACGAAACAGCGAAACCGCTATTTTTTGTTTACCTTTTAACAAAGCTCACGGGAAGTGATACATTGAGGTCGTGGAAGGTCAGGACGTCTTCGTGGAGGGGAGCATAGAGATCATAAATAAAACTAGAGGGGGTATCCAATCTTCATTTCAGTAAATCCCGGGTAACCAAGTGGACGCCGCCATCTTGGACAAATTGGCGGCAAGATAGCACACCCGGATGTAAAAAATACCTGGTGATTGTCGTGAGGTCAAAGGTCGCTCGCTGTTTTTCATGTCTTTTGACAGTATAGAAAACGAAAACCGTGTTGTTTTTTCGAGGTTTTTTGCAAGTTGTGTTGAAACTGCTCATGTGCTAATACACCTTTTTTCGGAAATCAAACCAGCCATGGTAAATTCATGCTCGTTTGTAGACTGCTCAAACGGCTCACGCCAGATCACGTCAGATCACGTCAGCCGACTGCTTTTATCTTTTTTCATGCCCCAGAAATCGCCAAAGAGCTAATAAGCCTTTTGAATGGTTTGTTTCCAATTTTTATTATATAAAACAAATTAATTCCATTTTGCCGTTGTCTGTTCAGTTATAGACGTCAGACGTAATGTTAGAAACATTAAAATTCTTCTCCTAATTGTGGTCTGGGCAGAGGTCTGGGAGCAACCTCGTCCCCAGGGTCTTCGCGGTGCGAGGCAAGATGGCGGGCGAGGCGAGCGAAGGCCCTGGCAAAGGCTGAACCACGTGACAAAATATTCCACTATATGTGGAAAATTTTCCCGCTAGTTTGTCTACTGTGTAATCATGAGAGACTCAGTACTAGTGAGATGTTTTTCACTTTTTCCGAATACTAACTTTACCAAAGACCTACCAAAGACCTGGCTTATGGAATACATGATTCATCCTCTTATTTTCACTTCCACAAAGACGACAAATATCCAATAAGTGTTCCGGCGTTCCACTGATCTATATTAGAATATATTAGAGGACTGGATAGAACATCTAGAGTAGAATATTTTACTGTTGCGTAATTATAGTTTTAGTATATTTGCTTTTTTCTCTTTTCGGATCAGACCGAATTTTGTATCACGAGAAGAAAAGGACACGGGAAGCCTTCGGAGAGCAATTTTTAGTTGTTTAGCCCAAAAACGTAGGGAAAAACGGAATTTGCGAGTTCAAATTTCGATGGTAGCAAACTAACAAGATGACAACATTTTGATAGGCAAAAGTCGTTCTAACACACAACCTGAATACTATAAAAGAGGTTGTAAACTGCCGGAAAAGAGGCAACACTAATTTCAACATTTGTGGTAAGTCTTTGAAATAGATATTTCGATTTTTGTGATCGTATTTGTGAAATATATTTGAATGTTAATGGCGTTTATTAGCTGTAAACAAATGTTATGTATGCAATATGTATGCCCAAATAGAAAACATAACTCAGAAAATAATAAACACATTCTGGTGGCATGTTGTAAAACATGGACTGGACTGATAAAACATGGACTGATAAAACATGGACTGATAAAACATGGACTGGTAAAACATGGACTGATAAAACATAGACTGATAAAACATTGACTGGTAAAACATGGAGGGTTAGGATCTTTGTTGTTTTGGGGTTAGCGATTATTTGTTAATGTAGACATCATACATTCACAGCTACACGTTACATGTTTTACCAGTCCATGTTTTATCAGTCCATGTTTAACCAGTCCATGTTTTATCAGTCCATGTTTTATCAGTCCATGTTTTATCAGTCCATGTTACAACATGCCCATTCTGGTTGAATACCAGGATGATTTATTTAAATCATTAACCTAATTTTCTGTGAGTGAATAGTGTTCAACCAGGAATATAGCCCTAAATACTGTAGCTACTATATTTGTAGCTACTATATTTGTCTTTATAAGTACCTGTAGGTATACATGTATATATTTTGATAGTGGTTATTTTTAAATTAAAAATCAAGAAAGCATTGTTTGATTGTAGTCCCTAGAGGAGGCATGCAGTTTAAATCTTTATCAATGTTCATCTTCACTGATGGTTGAAGAGGATAGGGTTACTGTGCTTCTCTCTGATTCAGACAGATCCTGACCCTTTCTCGATATATGAGCAACCAAAATATAAAATTATTATAGCATCAACCCAAGTCAGTTTTAGGGTTAGGATTTGGGTTAGGTTTGTATTTCGGTTGTTCATATATCGAGAAAGCGCCCAGATCCTATATGGTTTCCTTCTCAAGATAGTACTTGGTGATGATCTTGATCAAGCCATAAACATGGTTTTCAGTCAAGCACATGGTTATCATCAAGCTCTATAAACAATGTTGACAGGTTGATGGCCCAATATTATTAATGAATATAGTGCTGCTAGTAAAATGTATTCTACTTGCATTATTACAGTTTGCAGAGCAGGATGAATGTTATGTGAATAGCTTATAGATGTAGCTGCTGTACAGTATAGTAGAATGAATTGATTCATGTAATTATTTTCATGTACACTGTGCATTGGTGGTTTCCTTTAGTACAGGAAACCACCTTAACTTATTTAATAGACATTACAGCTTGTAATTTGCATGCAGCTTGTAATTTCAAGGATTAAAATATGAAACAAAATCCAAACATTCGCATTATGTAAATCAATATTAGTTAAGAAACAAGAAAAGCAAGTTAAATTAGTGGAGAAAAATATATGCTATTTTTTATTATGAAATTAATTGTTTTGTGCCTAAACCTGTTTAAGATATGAGGGGGAAAAATATGGATTTGGCCTGGTTGATCAGTATGGCTAAGAAATAGATTAAAGTTTTAATATTAACCAGCAATGGTTTAGACGGTTTATTATATAGAATCAAAATACACATGACAAAATACACATGAGTTATTAAAAATGTTTCTTTAATCAAATCATGGACAAAGTTTATGATACAGTACAATTATTCTATAGAAAGCCACTATTAGTTGTCTTACTGTTTCACCTTCAAATTCCTTCCTTCATAGTGGTTAACTTTTAGACCTTGTAACACAATAGCAAATATTGTACCAAAATATTACATATAGATACACTTTTTTATCAAAATGACATAATTTATACATGACATGAGTCCACTATAAACCAAAAATATAAGTGCAGCCTATATATCCACATTTCACGTCATCCTGCCCTTTAAATAAATCAACTCGACTGTAAATATTCAATAATCGTGGTATTATCTCAGATTTTTATTCTTATCAATCATCGCCGTTTGTTAGTGTAATAGTGTATACTGTACTGTATAGATAGTACTGCGGCCGGCTTCGAAAGTTCGTCAAAATATGAACTTATTTACTCACGATTCAATTTTTATCCACATTTTAAAGTTTTCTGTAGTTTCATGATGTACCCTGTCAAAATGGGTTTGCTTTGTTCAGCTATTTCGTGGTTATATGCAAAAACTACGATTCCACAACAGTATTAATATAGCGATACTGAACCGAAGTGGAGCTGGCCGCAGCTCAAAACATCCGGCTTCAATTTCGGTGGCGCTCAAACAAAGGATGCTCTATCCAGTCCTCTTATATAGATCAGTGGTTTCTTCGGATATCGTTTCTTTGGAGTTTCGATCAAACTGACATTAACATGTTCATTTCATTATCTCCTGTATCTATTAGACGCCATGTTTAGTTTGCTTTCCCGCACAATTTAATTATTGACCAATGGGGACAGTTGTGAGCATTCAATTCAATTAAATCCTACAACCAATCAACGGCAGTTTTGGTCCAGCCTTTGCCAGGGCCTTCGCTCGCCTCGCCCGCCATCTTGCCTCGCACCGCGAAGGCCCTGGGGACGAGGTTGGTCTGGGAGCTGGTAATTGTACATCCGGGTGGGCTATTTTGCCGCCAACTGAGCAATGGCGGCGCCCAATTGGCTACCCGATTTTCCTCAAAGTGCCCCCTCTAGTTTTATTTATGATCTCTATGGAGGGGAGGGTCAACTTCGGAAGTGTTCGGCCCATCTTCGGAAGCCGTCGGAACATCATCGGAAGTTGTCGGAACAACTTCGAAATCCGTCGGAGCAACTTCGGAATTGCTCGGAATAAAAGCGGAAGTGGTCGGAAGGTCGTCGGGATTGGTTGTAAGGCTCTCGGGAGGAGTCGGGAGGTGGTCGGATGGGTCGGAAGGTCTTCGTAAGGCCATCTCGAAGCGATTGGGTGGTCATCTCTTGCGGCTGGTATATACGTGGTTTCGCTGCTGGGGGATATCAATGGTGGGTATAGTCAGCGGTTGTCAGCGGCGGCTTCCTCTTTGGCGGACAACCATTGATATCCCACCCCAGCAGCGGAAACACGTACCACCACCTCAGCTCCGACCGATCGTCGATGGATACCGACGACCCTCCGACAGATCCAACCGCTTCGAGATGGTCTTACGAAGACCTTCCGACCCATCCGACCACCTCCCAACGACTCCCGAGAGCCTTCCGACCAATCCCGACCGCCTTCCGACCACTTCCGAAGTCGCTCCGACAGATTCCGAAGTTGTTCCGACAACTTCCGATGATGTTCCTACGGCTTCCGAAGATGGGCCGAGTACTTCCGAAGTTGACCCTCGCCTCCACGAACACGTCCTGACTTTCGACGACCTCCATGTATCACTTCCTGTGAGATTCGTTAAAAGGATAAACAAAAAATAGCTGTTTCGCTGTTTCGTTTCGCTGTTTCGCTGTTTCGCTGTTTCGTTTCGCTGTTTCGTGGTTTAGCACAGTCCAGGCATCGTTGGGATCTTCCCTCAGGCTTTGAAACGTAAGACCAGTGTCGGAGACCATGTAGCTGTACTGCGGCGGGTTGCTATACAAACAACCAACTTTCTCAACGTGCTGGCGGTGCTCGTTGCGGTCTTCAATCGGTTTCCATTCAAAAAAACCACACGACGTTTCTTTTTGATTTGGACAACAGTAAAACAAACGGCCTTGGTTGTTTCCCTCTTTCTTGACTTTCCGAACGCGACAAATCAGTCCGTGTTGGCATGTCGGTTTCGGATTTTCAACTCGATCGCCCCACTACCAAAAGGAACAAGGATTCTCTCTACTACAGCAGATGAAGAAAGGTCTTCCAAAATTTGATTTCGCCACGTCATTCACAACTCGCATCTTAGCCGGTCTCTGGTGGACGTGACAGACTGGTCGCGGAGCTCCGTTTGTTCGCCACAGCAACAGAGCATTCTCGAAATAACCACTAGCTTGGTCTGGGCAAAAAAACTCACAGCTTTTCTCGTTCTTGTTGTCGCAAAGCCAAAACTTGCCATTCTTAGTTGTTACGAAAGCTGCGGGTTCGCTGTGCAGACACTCCATCGTAGAAATTAAATATTCACTATTAAATATTCACGATACTCCCTACTTTTATAATGTTTGCCTATGGTAACAACAATCTTTGCAAGCGAGACAATAGAACAAGACCGGACTCGCGCGACTCGCCATTGTGACGAAACTCATTAAAAACCGATTATCTGAAACAAGTCTGATCAACTTTAGGCAAGTGATGAAAATACACTTTAATTTCATTTTATTCACTAATACACATTATTCGTAGTCAAAGCAGTCACTAAAATTAATATAACGCATGGTTCACATTCCCTTAACTCCAACGACCATCTTCCAATATCTTCTGAACGTAATGCGCGCTTTTTTAATGTCTGGTGGTTTCTGAATGTTTCTCTCGTTCATTTTTCGTTGCATCTCTCTCAGTACTTTCTGCACGTGAGGTAGCTCCTTTTCGGTGAACGAAATTAATTTCCCATCATAGATCTGCTTTAAGCCACCAAACGTTTGATCCCATTCGAAATTATCAACGCCAATATTAAATCGCGTTTTGCCGTTAACATCGCTGGCAGAAAGATACGGTCTAACCAGGGCCCCTTCTTCTAACAACGAGAACTTGATGTCTTCAGTTAACGCGTCCTTCTGCTCAACAATCTCCACAAGCATCGGTATAAGTTCCAACATTTTTTCAAATACCGGTTCGGTTAATGTAATCCCTCTACCTTCCACTAGCAATTTCACCCCGTCTCTATCAGTAAACTCTTTGATACATATACGGATCTCTTGAAAGAACTGATCGGAATGGACGTAAACTTCATTTGAACCACGTTTCTTTAGCAGTATCGGTCTTTCGTGCACAAAGTTCATTGGAGTCGCAAAAATCTCGTCCATTGCTAGTTAACGTAAAACGCAGGCTTATAATCGTTAGACGAGGCGAATTCGAACCCACGCATTCGCCTTTACCTAATGACCTCTTAATAAGCAATAATAGGTAAATTGAAAATAATCGAAGAAAAAGCGTGAAAGGAAAAGCAGTTTATTATCTGTTGAATTGAAAATAATCAATGTAAATACAGTTTAACAAAGCAAAAAAATGGTCAGTGACAAAAAATGAACCCCCTTCTCTGCTCCCCCTACCCCCCTCAATGAGAGGAATTATGTAAGGGTTACCCGAAGCAGAGTCTCTGCAGAGATCCCACCAGCACCGGTCCACCCGCACGGGAGCTCATACTTTTAAATATATACGCAAGCTATCTATACACTACAAAGACAATAGGTTCTGTGCATGTGGGTCAAAAAGGTCAAAATTCACCGTGTTTAGAAATGTAGGAAATAATTCACCAAATTGGCTTAAAATTTGATATGTGTGTTGTTTAGCCGACTTACAACGATGATGAAAAATTCAGGCGAAAATATAAAATTGATCGATGCGAAAAAATATCGGCCATTCTATATTAACTCTTTCCCTACGGGCGCAGTTAAAATGGGTCGTTGATGACCCGCAAAGTCGTCAATCGAAAAACACGGCACACGGTAACGCAAGATTAAAAATTGAAATTCGACAAGCGCCAAGAACATAAAATCCACGCACACGCCAAGTTAGATTTGATTTCATAAACAACTCTGCGATTGGTGGCATTTTGAGTTTTCAAGATGCTATGCGGGCGTGCAAGATGGCCTTTTCTGGAAAAATGTAAATTTTTCAACCTGATTTATGATAATTAATGCTAATTTATATTAACATAATGTGTTTTGTTCGGGAAATTTAAAAGAACAAGTAAAAGCCCGTTTATTGGGCTTCCAGAAAATGTATAGCTTTCGCAACTGTTATGGTTATTTCAAGAGATATCAATAGAACAACGTGGTCGTTCAATTTTTGATGTTTTTCAGCCGTAGGGAAAGAGTTAATGACTTTTTCTCATTCAAAAATAATATTCAAATCAGGCGTAAAGTTGTTGAAGCACAGCAGACTAATGACTTTTTAATGTCTTCCTCTCATTCAAAACCAATATATTCAAACCAGGCCTTAGCAACTTTACAACATCCATAACGACAGCGCCGTTAATAAAACCGGCCAAGTCAGTCGCCTAAATCATAACAGTTTCTTCACCGGTTTATATTTTGTCAAGTCCACATGCCTAAAAACTTCATCAGTTCTACTCACAGCTTCTCGAACTGTTTCGGAGTCACAAGAATCGCTAACTTTCGACAGTAGTGTTAAATAAACAACGATTCTTCCAAAATGCACAACATCCATCTTTTGGTAAATATCGTGTAAAATATTCGGCAAGTTATCTCCACTTATTTGAACGGCAAGATACTCATACAAGTCCTCATGCTCCCTAAGACATGAATTCATATAAAAACATAAAGTAGCTTTGTCTATTCGATATTATTTCTTCGCAATTCGTCCCAAATCGTTTGCTCAGCCATGGCGCCAAAATGAAATATTCCCACCAACGACTCGGTTATTTATCTTCCTCGGCTAGGGTTCGGACCCCTTTCGGAACCCGAGCTCATTGATTATTCATAACTCATGAATTATTAAGGAATTTCAAAAAACATGCTAATTTGGCTAAATCCCACATTCTCTAATGTTTACCTATAAAATCCTAATTAATGTATACCTCAACTAACTAATTATTCCCAAGACATGCAAATATTTGTGAGTTGCACCACTAATGCCTCTTAACGACCCACTGGTTATTGTCCAAGTGAGCACTCAACCATCGCTTCGTTTGACAAGTCAATACGATTCAAAATTC
Organism: Chrysogorgia sp. JL179-B06; assembly: GCA_035772405.1. Lineage (NCBI taxonomy): Eukaryota > Metazoa > Cnidaria > Anthozoa > Scleralcyonacea > Chrysogorgiidae > Chrysogorgia > Chrysogorgia sp. JL179-B06. The sequence goes on along the minus strand of JAYKKM010000093.1, from coordinate 820,852 downwards.
GTTCTTCGTACGGCTTCTCTTCGTCCAGAGAATCCCTTAGGTTATACATTAAAGTCGCTAGGTTTCATTTCATCATAAATGCGTTAAAGATTTAATCCAGCTATTCGGATACTTATACCGTTGAACGATCTTTGATGTTCCTCTATACAGGTTTTAAGGTACACAATAACTTTGAAAATGAACTGAGTCAGCCAAATTTAAAGCTCGATCATATAAACCTGCCATAAATTGTAGTGCTCTCTGTTTAGAGGACGCAAAAATAGCTGATAAGTTCTTTTACGGTTTTCGATTTTGTCCATTCGTGTCCGAGATATCTGTGTTTAAACATTGCCAAAAAGCCCTATTTTGAATTCCCCACTAGAAATTTCCTCAAATGCTATACGCAAATAGGCGAATATCGCCGTAGAATTGTCGAAGATCTAAATTGATCATAAAGGCCATCGTGTGAATCTCTGTTGGTCTAAAGACGAGTTAGTGTGAAAGTACGGTATAAGATGCTTCTTCGTTACTATGTTTAGTTCCAGATTATATTATTTAGCCAAGATCGATCGTGCGCATGCGCTGCTCTCGGGCTGCCTACTGTCCCACATTCACATTGTCGTAGCGAGGCGAAGTGTATAATTACAAAGGCGTTTCGTATATTATTAAAAGCAATAAGAGCTACCTTTTGATAATGACGTAATGCCTTCGGAAATCAAGTTCGGAAGGTGTCGGATGGTGTCGTATGGGGGTGGAGGACTAGGGTTAGTGAAGACTGATATGCATAATAATTAGGCCGAATAAAATGAATACTAATAATCAGGGTTTGGGGTCGTACAGGTACACGAGCTAGGGTTAGGGATCCTGAAGGTTTAATGACGTAATCTGAATAAATAATTAGTGTTAAGGGCCGTGTAGGTTCACGAGAAGTCATGACGTAGCGATACTAGGGTTACAGGGTCCTAAAGGAGCCTGAGAATGAATAATTAAAAAATTGAATATTTAATGAGGAGGCATCCCTTTGGTTGCCATAGTGGGGGGTATCACTACTGAGCGTTTCTGGTACGTCGCTTCCAATTAGTAAACCAATTTCTGCGTCGATTTGATCTATTTGGATGTTGGATAAGTGCGGCCATCTATTTATATCTTGCTCGGTGGCAATGTTTCTCGTTGTCACTGGTAACTCTGGAGTCGAGAATACTGTATCCACGGAGACATGGTTTTCGCCTTTAATTTTAAATCGGAGAGTTCCAAACTCACGATCGAGCTTTCGATCTTGCTGTTTGCTTTCACCATCGTTGTCAACGACAGGGTCGTCTTCTTCCCTTTTATATTGAGTGTCTCATCAGATTTTGCGAGCAGAAGGAGGTGTTGGATCCTCCATCGAGAAATGCGTACGTCTGGACGATTCTTTCGCTTCCGATTGCTCTGACTTTTACAGGTACGACTGCTAGGCCGATTGCTGGACAGCTGGGTGTGGCTGTTCCACTTGAATGTTGTGTTAGTTTGACGTAACCATTCTGAGCTTTGGTGTCGATTTCGTCGTCCATTTTGCTTTCGCGATGCACTTGGTTATTCTCCTTATCGCGTTTCGACCTCTCCTTATCGCTAGGGTTTCGTGAAGGTATGTGGAGTGTACTTCCTTGCAATCTTCCACTTTGCAAAAGCTTTTCTTTGGGCAATCTATGGCCATGTGACCACGTGTGAGGCAGTTATCGCAAAGTCCCTTTTTGCGTACGATCTTGAATCTTTCGACTAAGGACATTTTCTTGAATTGAGGACACTGGGAGAGCCAGTGCTTTTCATCACAGTTAGGGCACTTGATGGTAAATAGCGGTGGACGAGCTTGTGGATTTCGGTTGCTGTAAATTGCAAAATTGTTCCTTGGGTTAACGCCATGCTTTTGTCTTGGTCGATTTTGATCGTTACCAAGTTTTTCGTTTTTGGAATCGCCAACTATACTACCAAAGATTGGGTGGGTAGCTGCTCTTGCCGTCCTTTCGACGAGGTGGCTATATCCTCGATTGTAATTTCCCTTTCGTCCTTCTCGGTGATGCTGTCAGCGACATCTCGCCATTTTCGCCGTAGACCAAATGGTAGTCGGTTGACAATCTTTCTTAGGCTATCTGGATTCTCTATCTTACTCAGGTAACCAATATCTTTCAGGGCGTTCTTGAAACTTGTCAGAAAGGTAGAGAATTTCTGAAGGGCTTCACCATCTTCAGATTTTATAGAAGGGGCGATGTTGTAATTCTGCCCATATTTTTTCTTTAGTAATCGTCTTGCTTCAACGTACCCGTCATGTGCGTTCATCGATAAGCAGCTTCTCATCAATTCTCGAACGTCGCCAGTCGTATACTGGACGAGGTAGTATAATCTTGCACTATCGCTTTCGGTCTTGAACTCGATCAGGGTTTCGAAGGCACGGATAAAGTTCTGAAACTCAATCGGATCACCATTGAAAGTTGGGATTTCGGGTTGTGGTAACATCAGCGCTAGAGTATGGCGTTGTTGTTGCAATAAAAATTGCTCCATCGCATTCTCTGCGGCTCGTTGGTTCGTTTCCACTTCCTTCGACTTTCCAACCGTGCTCGTGGGCCGTGACATTCTGCGGAATGGGGGCGTTTTTTGGTCCCTTTGATGGAGTGATTCTTGGAAGGCACTTGGATAATCTATTGTGGGATGTGGATGAACCTCTTTTGGCAATGAAGGTCTGGTACTCTTTTCATCGTCCTTTGGGGAACTCACGTATTTTTCTTCTCTCTCAGCCTCTAAATAAGCTTGCTCCTCCGCGGCAGCCTTTGGCAATTCGGTTCAATTCTAATTCATCCGACATTTGTTTAAGGCGCAGTTGTTCTTCTTCCAAGGCCTGTCGTCTTGCGAATGAAGCTGCTTGCGCTCCTAAAATGGCCATTTTGGCTGCTGCTCTCGCTCTTGAGACCGAAATAGAACTGCTATCGGTTGAGTTAGAGCTTGACTTCGATCCTTTCGACACGTTTGACACCTTCGAACTGGCTCGCGACCCTGCGTTGCTCATGGAATCTTCCGGACGTATTTGGGGGTGAATACTGCTTTGTTTCCAATCTATTTCTACAGCCCTTTGTTTCAGATCGGAAATTCTTTCTATGACGCTATCGTAGTAATCGTTTGATTCTAGAATGTCGTCTTCGTCGCGTAAATTGCTGTGAAATGATTTGTGAGCGATCTGAAATTTCTCCAGAGCTTTCTCTAAATCCGTAAGCTTTTTGCTTAGTTCTGGCAGATTGTTCGTGTCCGACATTAGCTCTATTAACTCGTCTTGTCGCTTTGATAAAATTCCTTTAGCGTTGCTTCTAGCTCTTTTAAGTTGGCGCGCATCGTCGGGTTTCGCGTTTTGCTGTCCAACTGAAATTTCGCTCTGCCTATCCTCGTTTTCATTCTCCATAATATCGCTCATGATAGTTATTTTAATTTCTCGTCAAAATTGCTCTAAACTCTCAAGTCAGCCGCATACCAAGCATTCCACGCGTTGGGTTTCAAGCAATTGTGCCGCGGGCACTGTCACGCAATATTCACAATGGCTGGGAAAACAGCGATATTCACCACAAGTTTATAGAGTTGATGCGTATTCAATAACTGTAGTTGTTGGAGGCAAATTCGAACTAATGTAGGTTTTGATTGGGTTTCTTCGGGTAAATAAATTTGTTTCTGCCTACAGGATGTCGATGGCTTGAATGGTCGCGTGAGGAGTTCCGAACTTCGCTTGTTTAGCACACAAGATATTTCAAAGATGTTTATTTCAAGTCGATAGAGTAGCAAATATAGAGTTCAATACAGGTTCATCAATTTGTGCGAGTTCGAACTACAAATAGGAGCAAATAAACTATGCTAAGACTAAATTAACCTATGCGTGCATAACTACATTACATAACTAGCAATTAAATTATTCGATTATGAGTACAATAACAAAAGATAATCGTTCTTACTTTGGTGTCCTCTCGTCCTTCAAGTTCAATGGGTAGAAAAGGTAGAGTTCTTTCCGTTCGTCCTTTCAATTCATATATATATATATATATATATATATATATATATATATATATATATATATATATATATATATATATATATATATCCTTTCTGATCTCCTCTGAGACAATCCCGTGATCCTAATAATTTTGCGTCACTAGCAGATATATCCTAATATCTATTTGATAATTGGCTTAATTATTAATTAACAATACAAAGGCCGTTTCAAACTTACATTCATTACTTCTGAGGCTACGACAGTTCACGGTTAATATTCGTAGCTGTTGTTTCTTCTCGACCAGGATTGATTTCAATGTCACCACTGGATAGCATTAAGAGCAACAGAAAGCGAGCCATAAAGCTCTTATTTGGCGACTTGTTTCGTTTGTCAATAACGCTTTGGCTTCCAACTCTTCCACAGGTAGTTCAGCGTAGAAGTGCTTCCATTCCGATTGGAATGGGCTCGATATTGCTGAATAAAATATTCAAGTCATACCATGGAGCGTTGAGCTTGCTCATATGGCCAGATTCATCCAGTTTCCTGATGTAAATACTTAGCATGAAGGCGAAATAAACTATTATAAGCGGAGCAAATTTTTTGTCAGCCATCTTGGCTCTTAGAATTTCATAACCATGGTCATTAATATGGTCATTAAGTAAACAGGTTTTTATTAAATAAAATATTGGTTTAACAGTCCAAGTTTTTGTGATTTTCCTTTTAGTTGTATCAAGTAATTGTCATCTGTTGAACGTAGCAGTTCTTGATGGAAAAAAACAATCAGGTAAAATATTATAATGGACTATTATTTTGCTTCAAAGCTTTTTTGTGATTAGAATTTTAGTTTACAGTATTTATATACATGTACCTATATTAATATGGTCAGCGTTGGGTTTAACAACCTGAACCAAAGCTTTTTGACATTGCCTTGCTATTCTTGGTTTATTTATAGTTTCTGTTTTTCCTTTAGCAACGATTTTTATAAACTTTGTTTGCTCAGACAATATAAGATATAACTCTTCTGTATCTTTACATAGGCAATATAGAGGTATTTTCATGTAGATAGGAAGTTTAAGTTTCGACACAGTTATGGTCATCTTTAAAGTCAAGATTATTAGCAAATGTTTGTTGAAGTTTGATAATTTAGGTTAGTGTGGTCATCTTCAGAGTCAAGGGTATTACCGTATAGTGCAGTAAATGTTTGTTGAGATGATCTAGATTGGTGTAGATTTAAGAAAGATTGTTGGTGGTGACTGGTATTTTGACGGCCTCAGTATTGACAATCTTGTTATGCTGTGTTGGTGGCGTAGAAATACAAATTGAATACTCTGAAAGGATGGTGTACTGCCGAAATAGTGTGTAAGAGGAGGTGTAACATTTGGAGCGAAGGCTCTTAGTTTGAAACGTTAGACCTCCTACACACCATTTCAGCAGTACACCAATCTTTCAGAGCATTTGATCTGTATTTAAATTAATAGATATTTATGCAAGTTGATCATCTAGGATTGCATACATCCATACAGTACCGTGTACTGTAGTCGCGATGGTTGTGATAACTGGTTGTGGTAACTGACTCTTTCACGTGATGTATATAACATACCTGTATATAAAAACAAGGTAAACTAGCTAAACTGCAGTGCTGCTTCAATAAACAATAGTCATCTTCCAAGAGAGTTTCTCAAGACTTTATTTCACCCCTTTATTTCACACATGAAGTTTCCCTTGGAATAAGAAATTAATTTATATTGATTTGATTACCAAAAAATATTCTTCTATTATTTTTCTTGGATAATATAGGAATTGCAGAATTGAATGTTCCTCCAGAAATTAGTGTGGTAATTCCAGAGCTGCGAGATGTCAAAACACAGTTTAAATCCTGTGAACAGTACTCCACTGATGTTTTGTTGTTGGTAGCAGATGAGGAAGCATTCCTTAGTTGCTTTGCCTTCTTCCATAATGCTTCCATGGGTTACATCAAAGAACTTGGATATCTATATTTTAGGGAAATTGTTGATGATGCAGAGAAGATAGTTCTCTCTCTGCTAAGATGCGATTGTGAATCCGCCGATGTTGGTTCTGTACAAAATGTAGTAAGAACTGCTGTCGATGTCTTGAAACCTAAAGTTGTCTTCTCTGTTGGGAGTTGCTCTGGGCTGCAGAAAGAGAAAGCAAAACTCGGTGATGTGGTAATATCAAGAAAACTTGTGATCTGTGGAAATAAGAAAAGCGTTAATGACGAATCAGAAATGGATTATAGTAGAGTGGATGTATCCAGGAATATTGGGCCTCTTATCAGGGGTGCAGCTTATGGTTGGCAACCACCTTTGCTTGACCAAAAAGCACATGACGTGAAAGTCCATTGTGATGGCGAAATTGTGACTGGTGTAGACTTGAAGAATTCTCCTAAAGAATGCAAAGATCTTCTTCATCGGTTTCCTGAAGCCATCGCTATTGAACCGCAAGGCCAAGGTCAGAATTTTAAAACTTTTCTTAAAACAAACCTTTTAGGAGATACCTTAAATTTAAATATCCATAATCTCACATTCACTACAGCAATGTATACACAGTATATTTTAACTTGCAATCATGCAACATGATTGTTTTTCCAGCTTTTCCAGCTTGGAAGGCCTTCAAATCACGTTCCATTTCGTAACTGGTCCCGGTTGATTTTAAAAATACACCTTCTATAACACTTGATATTTTCCTCAACACTTCTGCTATACCCACAACCTTGAGTCGTTTTGCTAAACTACATTCTAGTATACACTAATATGAATTAATATAATATACGGTTTACGTTTTGATTCATCCAAACATAAGCATGTAAACACGCCAATCAAAAACGACCTTGGAACATGAAATATAAACCCGGCCGACGATATCACGATAGTATAAACTATAGTTTTTAGTGTCAGTTAATAATTTTTTCCGCGTTGTTAATATCGTTTGCTAAAATTTGCTTTGCTCGCTTGAAAAATATATTGACAACTATTCTATATTGAAAAACGCTTGCAACCGCAATTTACATGACGAGTGGCGGTTGAGTGCTTGAAAATAATAAGTGATGATTCATAAAGATGTTGCCGCGTGCTCCATTATAAACTTTCCCGCAATTTACACGAGTGGCGGTTAGCGCTTGAAAATAATAAGTGATGATTCATAAAGAGTGAACCAGCGTTCGCCATTATAATAGTCTATTTAATCTTATTAGAAACATACTAATAGTCTATTGATTTTGCTCTCAATTTATATATGAGATGATCAATGAGTCATGATTTTCCGCCGATCAAATGAAAATCTGGCCGATCGGCAACGTTTTCCTAAAGTTCACTAGAAACTGAGTGTCACTACTTAAAATTGCGGTCACAATCTATTTTAAACTTTTAAACTGGCAAATTATCAGTATTTCATGTTGTCACGCCTAGTCATAGCAAAATACATGTACAGCAGCATTAAGACCTAAAATTTATACAAAAATGCCACTCAGGCACTCACCTTCAGCCGGTGGCATAACAGAAACGTTCGTGATTAGCGTTCGAATTGCAGATTGTGCAAGTACTTCATGCGAATATATTTATATTTAATGATATATCAATGCATGAGAAAAGTATTCGTACCGTTTCCTGTCTAATAGCTTACGCTGAACAAATGCTTTTTGCGTGTTTATTATTTTTCGTGTGCATCTTTTTGAATGGTCCAATATATTTCTTGCCGATCAAGATGATCGCCAACCCTGCTTTTCCGCTGATCATAAACAATTTCCTGCCGATCATTGATCGGCGATCGGCGCTCATTTCCTGCAGCCCTATGTGTCGTTCGACGTATGCCAACAATTAAGTTCGACTTATTTAATTGTGCAGGTCGACCGCAATACGACCAAAGTGCGATGTGGTTTCAAACGTTGAATATACGGCTCGTCCAAACAAACTGGGACAAGATTTAAGTTCAGTACTTTTAAAATGCAATCCGAACGAGTTCTTTTTACGGGAGGCCGATTACGTTCAACACATCATAAATTCGACGTTTGAAATCGACGTCGAATTTTATCTAACCTATTGTGTATTAAATTGGACAAATGATAAATTCGACGTTTGAAATTGGCCTTAGATTAGGAAACGACTTACCAATAAACCATAATCGACTTTATGTGTGTAGTAAAACGACTTCTTGTTGTAGCGAAACGACTTGTAGCGAAACGACTTAACATATTAACATATTAACTAGGTGTTCAAACCTTGTTAGTGTATTTGTATTATGCTATTGTTATTCATGTAGTATATGTATCTATACTGAATTTTTAAAATAAAATAAAATAAATAAATATTAAACATGTCATTGCACACATTACAAAGTGCTGCGAATTTTTCCTTGAAGTCACCTAATCATTGTGTGAAACAAGTGCGTTCATTTTATCTGTGCTGTTCCAATTAAAAAGTAGTTTCAAGCCTAGATCAAAACGAGGATGAGAAAGCATGGCAGTCACGAATTGTTATGGCGGTCGTTTTAATTCACAGATGAATAAAATAAAGATTTGATGAGTGTTTTAAACACGGAGCATTCATATATAAAAGGGTACCAACCCTCCGTCCACAGCCCTGATGTTTTTAAAAATATATGGTGTGATAATCAAACACGGAGTAAACCAAATAGTTGAAGACAAATTAATCTTTTAAATTGAGCCCGTGTCTGAACTGCTCAGTTATAACTTATGCGCAACTCTCATTCACTCTCATCCTTGTTTGTTCCAAGCCATAAGGCTCAAGTTCATACATTCTTCGTATAAACGTGATTTGTTTCCTCGCCCGAAGGCCTGAGGGCGAGGGTGCTAATATCGACCGGCGTTTAGTCCCTTATCACGCCAGATCCAAGCGGATCCTCATCTCGGATCGGCTTTATAGGTATATATATATATATATATATATATATATATATATATATGATCAACCGTCCTCATGCGCGGCCTCAGATTAAATTGAACCGTCACAAGATACATAGTTTTTTGAGGAAATAGAAATCCGAGTCCGAGTATGTATTTTGACTCGCTAATTCCAAATCTGTTTTCAGAATTAAAAACGGTTATATATTGATCGAGATTATCATAGCCGACCAAGCCCGGACTAATTTCTAAGTACATAAACCATTTTTACGAAGGGTATTCACGTTCTCGTAATATAGTAGACACATATGTTATGTATTTTGACTCGCTAATTCCAAATCTGTTTTCAGAATTGAAAACGGTTATATATTGATCGAGATATTCAAAATAATATACGATAAAGTGAAGCCGGCTTATCATAGCCGACAAAGCCGACTAATTTCTAAGTACATAAACCATTTTTACGAAGGGTATTCACGTTCTCGTAATATAGTAGACACATATGTTATGTATTTTGACTCGCTAATTCCAAATCTGTTTTCAGAATTGAAAACGGTTAAATATTGATCGAGATAACGTTCAAAATAATATTGACCGGCTTATAGCGACTAAAGCCGACTAATTTCTAAGTACATAAACCGTTTTTACGAAGGGTACTCACGTTCTCGTAATATAGTAAACACGTATGTTATGTATGTTGATTCGCTAATTCCAAATCTGTTTTCAGAGTTTAAATTGGTTAAATATTGGCCGAGATAACGTTCAAACATTTCTTCGGCGAAACGGGCTTTTGCAAATTGTGAATGTTTGCAAAACATAAATACACGGCCACGGCGTGCGAGGTCTGGGCACCATGGATGTGGAAATTCCCATAGGGGGGGGGGGGGGGGGGGGGGGGGGTGGTATAGAAAAGGCGGGCGAGGGGATTATTGCGAATTCGTATTTCTAGTTACATTGGTTAATCACTCGGAGTTTTCCGAACCCGCGCGGTAATAGCTTCTGACAGAATTTCCATCGCAATCGAACGCGTTCTGGAACGCGACGGGAACGCGACGGGAACGCGGCGGGAACGCGACGGGAACGCGACGGGAACGCGACGGGAACGCGACGGGAACGCGTTCTGAACGAGAACGCAGCGTTAGGTTATTTCTGAGCAGTACTGTATGGAATTTCAATAAATGCTAAATAGAGTTGGAAAATACTCATGTAGAACCTTTCTCTTATATCTCTTTTAAAACCAAACAAAAATGTATGTTTTTTTGTAATGTTACAGGAGTTTATCTAGCAGCATTTGATAGCGGAATAGAATGGGTTATTATCAAAGGAATATCTCATTATGCCGATGGTAGCAAGCATGAAACAAAAGAGTGGCGATTTTTTTCCAGTGTGATGGCAGCCTCTGTTGTCAATAACATTTTAAAGCATCCTGATGTTTTGAAGGATTGGCCTCGCTATGAAGGAGCGGCCAGATCACATTCAGGTAAAATAACAGTTATAGTAAGAACTGTTTCCCAATGTTTTAAAGCACTATTGTATATCAGTTGATAATAATTATAATTTTTAAACTTTGTTTATACTGGAGTTTTTCCGAAAGTAGCGGACCCCAAGAGCTGCTAAATCGGAAAGTAATGAGGGCCGTTAATTTCGGAATTCTACAGTATCCCTCCTAATATATACATGTAGATACTGATCGTTTTCTGGTTTGATTAGCTTTCTAATGTATTTTTTTTCGTATCCTTGCTGTTGCAAGTAGCGTCGTGTTCTCAAACGTCACCATGATTCCAATCTTTTCTGTCCACTGTTCAAACTTTTGGTCACAGTTCCTATCCGAAAGTGGCGGCCCCCCGAAAGTAGCGGCCCCCCATAAAGTAACGGCCCTCCATAAAGTAACGGCCCTTTCGAATGTGGTGCATTTATGTTTCAAACACATGTTTATGCAGCAAAAAGTAATGTTCTTATTCAAAATATAATTAACAATCAACTTAAAGGTACTAATAGATGTATTTTACGAAAGTAAGTGTTCATCGTTAATTTTCCAATATTTACAACATGTTCCCTCTATTATAATAAATCGCCACTATCGCTGCCGACAACTCAAGTGTCAAGCTCATCATCGCTGCTGTCGTAAAACATTATGTCCTCTACATCGTAAGATTGACCGATGGTGTACTCAGGAATTCCCTCGATATGAACGGAGACTTGACATTTATTCCTAACGTATTTTAACAATTCGAAAGTAGCTGCCACCCGAAAGTAGCGGCCCCCCGAAAGTAGCGGCCCCCCGAAAGTAGCGGTCGCCCGAAAGTAGCGGACCCCAAGAGCTGCTAAATCGGAAAGTAATGAGGGCCGTTAATTTCGGAATTCTACAGTATCCCTCCTAATATACATGTAGATACTGATCGTTTTCTGGTTTGATTAGCTTTCTAATGTATTTTTTTTCGTATCCTTGCTGTTGCAAGTAGCGTCGTGTTCTCAAACGTCACCATGATTCCAATCTTTTCTGTCCACTGTTCAAACTTTTGGTCACAGTTCCTATAGCTCCAACTACAACTGACACTACTTCTACCTTCCTCATCGACCACAGACTTTTAACCTCTCGCTTCAATTCATAATATTCTCCTTCCTCCTTACGCTGTTATGATTCCACCACACCTATAGGGGTATGCTCGTACCACTTGTCTACTTTTTCTATCACATATTCTCCACATATGTGCCCAATAAATAATCGTTGCTACATTGTCATGCCGTCGTTTGTACTCTAATTAACCTTCGTATATTCACTGACAAGCTGTCCAAAGCCAGTATTAATAATAATAATAATAATAATAATAATAATAATAATAATAATATGCTTTATTTTATAAGGATGACCCCATCAGTTAATCACTGTTCTCCCTGGAGGCCCTTCATAATTCTGTAATATACATTCAAGAGTTCCCACTACTCCCGAAGAACATACTGCCTTATCTATGTTGAACTTGATGCATGAACAGTACTATTTATTGCTTGCATCATCTTAATTCTCAAATACTTTTTCCTGAATTGCATTCCCAATATTTATAGCCATCATCTTCAATTACCTTTAACACATCCTCTTATGGTAGTACTACTCTTCATATTTAACAATCTTTCCTTCTTTCATCATCAATAAATTCCATTCGAATGTCTTTGTTAATAAATGCACAGTCTTCACTCAAGAGTCAATTTGGGATTCATTTTTGCCATAGAGCTTGAAGTCATCCATAAACAATAAGTGATTGTTCTTTTGCTTTTCTTTAAATTCATAAAATGCTTTAACTTTCCTTCAAACACTCATTAATAATTCATGAGGAAAAGACAAAAGAAAATCACTACCGTATCGTGTCTTTAAATGTGATAAAGATTCGTCCTGATTTACATAAATTTTATCTTTGATTTTCTCGGCTTAGACAACATTGATTTTCAAAATTACTACGCCAATGAACTTATCAAATGGGTCGTGTTTGAAGCCGCTTAATAAACTCGCAGCACGTATAATGGTATATGATGTTTTTATCGTTGCAATTTCCGTCCATTTCCGGAAATTGCAACGATAAAAACATCATATACCAAGCAGAAATCACCACACTGGATACAAGAGAAACCTATATTGGACTTTGCGACACCACATTTAAACTAAGATATAACAATCATGTATGTTCATTTAAGAACGAACAATATAAACACGTAACCGAACTTAGTAAATATATATGGAGCCTGAAAGACCAGAACATTAAGTATGATATCAAATGGCGAAAAGTAAAACAAGCTAGGTCATACACAAACGTTAACAAGAAATGCAACTTATGCTTATGCGAAAAGTATTTCATAATATGCAAACCTAACATGGCCACACTTAATAAGAGCAATGAACTGATGTCGAGCTGTAGACATTCGAAGAAGTTTTTGTTGAACACTCCCATCACTTAAACATACATACTTAAATAAAGCGAGCGCATGCACCCTTGGAATGCATTGTTCTGTATTCTCAGTAAATTTTTATTGTAATATTAGTTCTATATTCTCAGTAAATTTTTATTGTAATTAGTTCTACATTCTCAGTAAATTTTTATTGTAATTAGTTCTACATTCTCAGTAAATTTTTATTGTAATTAGTTATTTTTGGCAGTTGCCTGATGATTGCTTCGCGAGAAGCACGATTAGCGATTAAATGTTTTTAAACAAGTGATCTAGCTTCGTAAATCTATACCTATATATATATATATATATATATAAAAGTAGAGTGCTGCGTAGACAGTGTTTTGAATATATAGCAAAGTGAAAAGGTGGTAAACTGCCAAGAATTTAGTGACGAGATACTGACGTTTCGAGCGGAGCCCTTCATCATGAAGGGCTCCGCTCGAAACGTCAGTATCTCGTCACTAAATTCTTGGCAGTTTACCACCTTTTCACTTTGCTATATATATATATATATATATATATATATATATATATATATATATATATATATATATATATATATATATATATATATATATATAATAAATATCTTAAAACTGAAACATCGCTACTCCGAGTTTCACGCCTCGTTTGTCGAGACGATCTTCAGGCGATTGAGTGAACTTCACTCGAGAACTTCCCTCAATCGCCTGAAGATCGACTCGACAAACGAGGCGTGAAACTCGGAGTAGCGATGTTTCAGTTTTAAGATATTTATTAAAAATTTATATTGCTCTGCTTAGTATTCACAGTATTGAGCACTCTTTTATCTACTACAAACAAATAAATATTGTATATATATATATATATATATATATATATATATATATATATATATATATATATATATATATATATATATATATATATATATATATATATATATATATATATATATATATATATATATATATATATATATATATATATATAATATATATATATATATATATATATATATATATATATATATATATATATATATATGTATATATATATATATAATATATATATGTATATGTATATGTGTATGTGTGTGTATGTGTGTGTATGTATGTGTATATATGTGTATATATATGTATATATGTATATATATAGTTACTTGCTAAAAGTTTAAATACAAGCTCAAAACGTTCAATATTGTGCAAAATTTCATTACAATCTTTCGCAATTACTTGTTACGTGTTCAACTATGCTTTTAGTTTTGGTCATATATATGTATACTAAAATTTCACTGCCCCACTCGGGAATCGAACCCGATGTCTCGGATTTAGTTTCGCTTAATTTAAAGTTTAAGATTTCGTTTAATCCAAAGTAAACAAAAATGTATCGGATAATGTTAACAAAATGTTGGGGCATCAATTCTTATTTTTAGGAGATTTTCCCCGTTTTTCCTTTACAACAAACTCCAGTTCAGTTACTGTCCTTGGTCAAGGATTTCGTTGCCGATTGCCTTCTTCAGAACCATCAACAGTTTCTTCATTGGGTTGAGTTCAGGACATTTTGCTGACCACTCAAGGCTTGTTAACTTTATCCGATACATTTTGATTTACTTTAGCTGAAATGACATCTTGCCAGCCAATTATAAAACTAAAAGCATAGTTGAACACGTAACAAGTACTTGAGAAAGATTGTGATTAAATTTTGCACAATATTGAACTTTTTGAGCTTTAATATTTAAACTTTTGGCTGTAAGTAACTGTATATATTGCATTCACATGCATTTACACAATTATGGACACACAAAACATATTCATATACATAACTAGAAATACGTGTACGTAACAACCCCTCGCCCGCTTACTGTTTGAGGCTTTAATATTGCCAAACTGAACAGATTTTCAAACTGCTTATTTTTTGGGTGCAAGTGGGAAAGTCTGTCAACACTAAATTGTCTCGCAGGCAGGGTTAGAAACCAATTGTGTAACTATTGATTATAGAAATTAATAATTAATTTTAATAATTATTAATTTAATAATAATTTTATTAATTATATATTACATAATTAAAGTTAATTATGTCAGTAATGGTTTTAATAATAAATTTCAACATTGCATGCCTGCAGTAACAGTGGCATACTCATAATTTTACTCAAAGTACAATTGTATTCACGAGACTGCATAAGCTTGCACATACATGTACCCTACTGTAATAATGTAATCTGCATGTTCCTTATTGCCAGTATAAACAGATACATGTACCCTACTGTAATAATATAATCTGCATGTTCCTTATTGTCTAATTGTTAGTATAAGCAGATACCAAAAGATACATCCTAAATTTATCCTAGACCAAATTGATAAGCCTGATAAACCTTTTATTCTTTTAGAAGACTTCTGTTTCTTAACTTTTATTAATATTATATAAGTATGTACATACATGTACCAGTATTTCAATGGTATTCAAGTACCGGTAACACAATTTCAAAAAATGAAATGACAAAAGCCCATAATATACAACAAAACACGATGTTGCTTAATCTAATTATTTCACCAATATATTTTTATTAATTCAGGATGAAATTCCTTTCAGCTGCTTCTTGTCAGTGAGGTGATACCACTTGTTTAACGCCTAACAATTGTTCCACTGACACAGTGAGTGCTACCCAATTATACATGATACAATATTTATCCTTCAAAAGCTGTGTAAAATTATACATTACAAGCCTAGGACTGGCACTGTCCAGGCCTACTATCCAGGACAAAGGTGAATTTAAACAGACACACTAACCCATTGGCCAGAAGGGCACATGCCATAATATCAGATGAGCGTTAGTGCTGATTGTTATAGCCAGTATGGTGTATGTTTACACTATTAAAGTCAATAAAATGTAAGCCAGGCCCAGGTCGAGGCTGGCCAGGTTGGTCCTATAAACTTGCCATATAAACACAGTTAAAGTCTGTAATTTTTTACATCCTTACTACAAGACACCAACTATACTCTATATCAGCTAATTTTTTAGTTTTGCAATGAGTGTTGTCTGACTATATATTGATAAGCTCGATAAACCTTTTATTCTGTTAGATTGACTTCTGTTTCTTAACTTGTATTAATATTATATAAGTATGTACATACATGTACCAGTATTTCAATGGTATTCAAGTACCGGTAACACATTTCAAAAAGATGAGATGACAAAAGTCCATAATATGCAACAAAGAACATTGCTTAATCTAATTATTTCACCAATATATCATTAATTCAAGATGAAATTCCCTTCAGCTGCTTGTTGTAGGAATTAAACAACTGGTATCATCTCACTGAATGTGTTCCCCTACATATACAGTGAGTACAGTGAGTATATACAGTATATATTCTACAAAAGCTGTGTAAATATATACATTGTAAGCCTAGGACTGGCATTGTCTAGGCCTAATACAGGACAAAGGTGTTTACACAAACACACTAAAGACATTGGCCAGACCAGCATGCCACCAGATGAGCGTATAAACACTGATTGTTATAACCAGTTAGGTGCATGTATGTTTAGAGTTTAGACTATTAAAGTCAGTAAAATGTAAGCCAGGCCCAAGGTGGCGTCCTGCCAGGCTGGTCGTGGTATAAACACAGCTATATAATCTGTACTTTTTTACATCCTTACCACCAGTACTGGCACTCACTATATAGGCTAATTATCAAGTATTGCAATTATTCCATTGTGGATGAGGTTGCAAAGTGACCGAGTGAAACAATGGTTATGGATAATTTAAATAAAAGTATAAAATCTGCCTTTCAAAATTTGTATTATCATTTGTTATTCTGCAATATTATAATAAAGATCCACTGCACCATATTTGCCATGTAACAAAGCATATATATGGCATTGTGTACTATAGTATCTAAATTATATCACCATGCACATATAATATATTATAACCTATATATTCAGGATGCCATGCCTAGTCTGCTTGTCGACAATGATCTAGCAAACACAGCACTTAGTTGTGTCAACATAGCCAATGTGAACATAATAATAATAAGCTGTATTTTACATTGACAGATCGCGACATAATAAATTGTGACCCGCTAGGCCAGCTCAGTAACTGTAGGTCTAACATGTTCCATAATGGATGGAGTACTGTAAACACAGATTATATATGGAATACATGCCAGTATATACAAAACATGTATGTCAAGATCATATCGTCAGCATAAAAAAGTATAACCTTATTGCCAGTGACAGCCTCTAACCATTGAGCCATCGAGATTCAGATGGAGAGAGGTTACAATGATGTACTGTTCTAATGATATATGTACTACCTATGCATCAGTTACTATATATATATATATATATATATATATATATTAGTAATGATTGGGCGTGTTAATATATACACTGCTGTATGCAAATGCGAGCTGCATTTAGGCAGACATATATCAATAGAATCAGTACATATACGTAACCTTCACTCGCCATCTGAGTCTTGGTAGCTCAATGGTTAGAGCATCTCACTGGAAATCAGGAAGTTATCCCTGTCCGCGTCACAGAATAATTTTTCTGAGGATATGAGCTCGGTTGACAATCATCCACGTACTGTATCGTCTGTTTCCCCCCGAGCGCTCCCTTATTCACTACAGCAGTGTATATACTAACACTGACAAGTATATATACAGTAAATTGCTTGTTTATTGCTACAAAATTGTAGGCCAGGCCTAGGTCCTATAAACACAGCAATAGTATGCAGGATTTTTCACCCTAAACTATTGTATATATAGGCTAATTATCAAGCATAGTATTTATAATTTTAATAAAATAATAAACATACTGTACATGCAATTCCAAAATTTGTACTACCACTTACTATTCTGTAGTATTATAAAGAACAAATGGTATATATTTTAAACTGCATGGATTTAATTCCAAATATTATACATATATGTTTTGAAAATTGAAAATTCTAAACACTCAAAACATTAGACACCTTCAAATTTTTCCAAATCCCTCTTTTAAGTATTTCAAAAGGTGTCTATAATATATTTCTGAGCTTGGAGCAAATACACAATACAGTGTACAATTATTTAAATTACATTAAAATTAGCGAGTCAAGTCAAAAAGTTAAACGATAAAGTGAAGCACTGAACTGAAGGTATTCGTAAGGTAGCCGTACGACGCTATACTCTCTTATAATTCAACGAAATGCTGGTAAATATCACCAAAATCCTAAACATAACCTTTGTCATATTTTGTCACTCTATTTATGTAACAGTTTAGCTATATATGCCTCATTCATTTATTGTAATTTGTCACTCTGATGATGTTACGAGTTTAGTAACGAAACGTTAGTATTAAATTTTTTCTTTTCAAAATTATGTTGTTATCTTTTAAAGCTATTTTCTGGGCATTAATATTCATAACAATATATATATATATATAGTATATATATCGCAACTGATCCCGGTTTGGTCTTAAAATGTATATATTCCAACACTTGAAATTTTCCTTCACCATAAATCGTTTCCAAATAACCATACGTACCACAACATATTTAACAGGAACAATTTAAAAGTTAGCTAATAATGAGGCGGCCAAAGGGATGCCGCCTCACTAAATATTCATTACATCATTTTAAATTTTGAGATTATGTCATGACTTCTCGTCTTCTTTGGAGGAGCCTTAACCCTACTTATTTATACATATTATGTCATTAAACCTTCAGGAATCTCTAACCCTATAGCTCGTGTACCAGTAGGACCTGTCGTTATCCCCCGTGTATACCTTTAAATCCCCAACCGTGGAATTTCCGATTCCATTACGTCACTTTGGCTGATATAAAGATAAGGATAAGGATAACGATAAACATAAGGATAAGGATAAGGATAAGGATAAGGATAAGGATAAGGATAAGGATAAGGATAATGATAAGGATAAGGATAAGGATAAGGATAAGGATAAGGATAAGGATAAGGATAAGGATAAGGATAAGGATAAGGATAAGGATAAGATAAGGATAAGGATAAGGATAAGGATAATGATAAACATAAGGATAAGGATAAGGATAGGGATAAGGATAAGGATAAGGATAAGGATATACCAGCTGTCGGTTATACCAGCTGTCATGAAAATTATAGTTCGGTTATACCAGCTGTCATGAAAATATTCGAACGAGCCGTCCATAAGGAACTCTACGAATATCTAGTAGCAAACAACTTGTTATCACCCTGTCAGTCTGGATTCAGATCTGGTCACTCTACAACAACAGCGTTACTTGATGTCTCTGATTACTTGCTGAAGAATATCGACGAAGGAAAACTAATTGGATCGGTGTTCCTTGATCTTAGTAAAGCTTTCGATATGGTAAACCATGCCATATTACTAAAGAAACTTCAAAGTAAAGGCATAGCAGGAAATTCCCTTGCATGGTTTACAAATTATCTTCAAAACAGATCGCAAAAAGTAACAATCCAAGGCATTACATCTGAAAGTATGAATATATCACTGGGTGTACCCCAGGGGTCAGTTCTGGGTCCATTGCCGTTTTTATTATTTATTGATGATCTTTCAAGTGTCTTTGATCAATGTAAAATTGTTTTATTCGCCGATGATACGGCTCTTTTTTATGCACACAAGGATAAAAGCATTATTCAATCAGTCATGCAATCTGATTTGAATAATATTTACACATGGTTTACAGCAAACAACTTAGTTGTTAATGAATCAAAGACGAAGACTATGTTATTTGGATCAAGCAAGCGTTTATTTAACTCAAAATCTACGCCTTTTTCATTGCTGCTGGAAGATAAAGATATTGACTTTACGAATTCTATGAAATATTTAGGATTGGTATTTGACTCTACTCTAAGTTGGCATGAACATATTGACCATTTATGCGTAAGAGTTGTCAGTAGATTGAGTCTTCTTCTAAGGATTAGGAAGTACTTGAACACGGATACATGTCGACAAATTCATAACACTTTAATTCAACCACTCTATGAATACTGCGACATCGTTTGGACAAATGCTGACCAGACAAGTTTAAAGAGACTTTTGAGACTACAAAAGAGAGGAGCCCGCATTATCCTTCGAAAGCAAATTAGAGAAGAGCGATCTACAAAATTATTCAAAGATTTGGCATGGGTTTCTCTAAATGACAAATGGGATTTCCATAAATGACTTGTCGTTTTTAAATGTCATAAGGGATTTTGTCCAGCGTATTTAAAAAACATTTTTGAGAAAAAATCAAATTTTCACAACTACAATACAAGAAGAAAAGATGTCATACATCTTTCAAGAATTCATTCCAATTCTGGTTATAGATCTTTTGCATTTTCTGGTGCAAAACTTTTCAATAATTTAGATTATAGCACAAAGAATGCAAATTCGGTAAAAGAATTTACCAATTTATATTGGAATAATTTTAATAGTAATTCATCTTTGTAATCGCTTTTATAGTTTTTTAAGGATAAGGATAAGGATAAGGATAAGGATAAGGATAAGGATAAGGATAAGGATAAGGATAAGGATAAGGATAAGGATAAGGATAAGGATAAGGATAAGGATAAGGATAAGGATAAGGATAAGGATAAGGATAAGGATAAGGATAAGGATAAGGATAAGGATAAGGATAAGGATAAGGATAAGGATAAGGATAAGGATAAGGATAAGGATAAGGATAAGGATAAGGATAAGGATAAGGATAAGGATAAGGATAAGGATAAGGATAAGGATAAGGATAAGGATAAGGATAAGGATAAGGATAAGGATAAGGATAAGGATAAGGATAAGGATAAGGATAAGGATAAGGATAAGGATAAGGATAAGGATAAGAAAACGCCGATAATAAAGCGTGTTTTGCGTCAACATCGCTGGCAGAAAGATTGGTCAAACCAGGCCCATTTCTTCTTCCAACAACGAGAACTTGATGTCCTTAGTTAAGGTATCATCCTCCTGAACAATCTTTTAACACAAGCATCGGAATTATAAGTTCCAACATTTTCTCAAACACTGCAGGTTCGTTTAAGGTAATAGCTCTACCTGGCACTGATTAACAATTTGATACCATTACTTGTGAACACTTTTATATATACACGCATATCTTCAAAAAGCTCATTCGAATAGACGTAAACTTCATTTGAAGCTTCAGCAGTATCGGTCTCTCGTATACAAAGTTCACTGGAGCCGCAAAAATCTCTCCGATTGCTGATATTGCTATCCAAGAAGTTGTTGAAGCACAGCAGTCGACTAAACACTGTGGGTTTTTTCCTTTAGGAGGGATTTAAAAAGGAGTTTCAAGAATAGCGTATTCTTGAAACGGGCAATTCCTTGGCCATCTGTGAATTTATTCTTAGTGTTGTCGCGAAAGCGTATGATTTCCCGCATCTCTGGTAAAAACAAGAGCTAACATTTATAATGGGTGATATAAACGTTTTGTGCTACACGTAGGCAAAACACTAGATATAGACAAGTCTTAATCATCGACAGTTTTGACATTTTAATTCGTTCTTAACGCTAATTACTTTCGTTCCCAACACAGAGAGAGCCGCCTAAGTATACAAAGTCAGGATGGGATTCCCAAAGGTACACGAGACTAGGGTTAGGGATCGTAAAGGTGAAAGAGCTATATTAGTGTGTCATCGTTTGGGCATGCTTGTTCTCGCTCACCTAGTTGCTAGGTTACATAATAAACACTGTTGACATGAATAAATTAACATACTTAAAAATAGTAACGTCATCATAGGTGGTGCAAAAAGCACCACCCGCACCACCCGACTCAGAACCCCCACTCTGTATACTACTGATGCCATTGAAAGTGGTTGATGGTGGCCGACACGTTAGGAGGTGGGGAACGTACAGCTCACAGAAGTGGCGAACCTGTGTTTTTTAATGAATGCTTTACCTAATGAGCCAGGCAACATCAGGCGTACTAATAATCCTGTGCACGAAAATTACACCAGTAGTCCATATATGAACTATTGGGATTATGGAATTATGAATCAAACTCAAACTCAAACTGAAGAATTGAATACTCCAAATCAAACAAATGCAGCAGAAGCTGAGAATAATAATGGAGAAATCATAAATAACCAAGGGAGAGGAAAAAACCCAGAGTGGACATTGGAAGACGAAGTATTACTTGTCAGAACGGAGATAGAAGAGAGAAAAGGAGGAAGTGGATTTATGAAGAGAGTGAAAAAGAGATGGACAAGAGAAGTGCAGACAAAGAAAAACGTATCAGCTCGGAACCTGGTGGATAACGCCAGAAGATTTAAATTGGAGGAAGGAGAAGGAGGACTTTTATAAGTTCTTGGGGATTGAACAGGGAAAGCAGATTGACAAGAAAAGAGTAATGTTAAGAATAAGAAAAGAAATGCAGAAGAGATTGGAGAGCTTGGTAGAGTTAGAGCTGTATGATAAGAACCTTATCAGGGCAATCAACTGCAGAGTAATAGCGGTCGCAGGATATGCAATGAATGTTTGCCAGTTCACCAAAAAGGAACTATATGATCTTGACATGATGGTGAACGAGATCTTATGCAGAAAAAGGAATGCTAGGGAGGCAAGGAAGTGACGAACGGCTCTACATGAATAGGCAGGATGGCGGGCGAGCTTTAAAGAGTCTGAGACAGGTCTACAAAGAGACGAAAGTGCGTGTGGCAACATACATGGTGTTAAGCTCAAGCCGCTGGATAAGGACAGCATGGAAGAGAGAGTATAACTGCGAGTACAAAAGCCTAAAAAGGGAAGCAGAACAAGCACTACAGGAAATGGGACTTGAAGTCGACTTCAGGCAGGAGGAGATGTACTCAAGGGAGATGTACTCAAGGGACATGTACTCAAGGGACATGTACTCAAGGGTAACGAATTCAAACTTTGTTGGGACTTTGAGTACAGAATGAGGAAAACGAGTACATCACGTAGACCCGACATGACCCTGGAGGACGAAAGAGACAAGAAGATATGGTTGGTGGAAATGTCGTGCCCAATGGAAATGAATATAGAGGAGGTAACGCGAACCAAACTGCGAAAGCACCAACAACTTGCGTTTTGAGACTAGGGAGAAGAGACCAAGGTTATAGAGTGGAAGTAGTACGGGTTATTATTGGATGTATGGATTGCAAAAGTGATTGAGGGAGAAAGGAACGTAACAAGAATAGTGAGGACAATGCAACAGACAGTACTTATTGAAGGAGAGACAATAATACGGAAAGTGTTGGGTGGATTGGTGCAATCGGAGTAAAAAAAAATCGGTTAACGTCCCAACAATTATTGGTGGGAATGTTTCATTGGCCAGACTTTACTTTTTGATCTGGCTACGAAATTAAATAATAATAATAATTATTATTATTATTATTATAATAACAATAATAATAAAACTTTATTTCAATAGGGTAACTTCATTATAATCTGCATTACAAGTTTAGAAAATACTATTTACAGTCTTACCGATACTAAATTGTGGCAATTAAAACACCAGACGGGAACCGTATTTTAAAAATAAAGATTTAAGCCCAGAAAATGACTTTCAGACAAAACATGACAGAAATTTGAAATTTATTAGCTAACGTTTCGTTGCGACATGCAACATCTTCAGAACGATTTAAATTATTTGATACAAGTGGTATACATTTATACACAGTTCATTCAATATTAGGTTACAAAACGGTCAAAAATTAAAAAACGGTTACAACGGTTAACTATATATGATATAACGATTAGTCAAGAGATTAAATTTAAATGTTGGCAATGTTAATGAAACTTAGGTCAGGGCTTAGTGGGATTAAACAAAGTTAGAAAAGGGAAAGTGGGACAGAACTTATGTTGGCGTTCAGACTTGGCTTAAGTTTTGAAATCGTAAGACTTTCCCTGAGTAACAGTTCAAATTGATAAGGAGATGAGGTTAGAATATGATAAAATATAGGATGACCAGTAGAAAACTTGTGGAGAGAACACTGGACATAGATGTTGCTGTCACAGAGCGTTCTTTTCCAGTCGTAGCCGAAACCCCCATCTGGTCCGAAATACGCGTGTGCATGTGGATTTTTAATTTTCCGTTCCCAAGAACATGTACTTCCTTTTCTTTCATATCTTAATGTTAAAAATTCTAGCATTCAATTTACGCATGAATTTGAAAATAATTCTTCTCTTTCCTTGCTTGATTTTCAAATCACCCATTCCAATGGATCTTTCACAACTGCTGTTCACCACAACTCTACTTCTACTGGTTTGTTTACTAATTTTGATAGTTTTATTCCTTTAACTTACAAAAAAGTCTTATTTTTTCATTGTTTATCCGTTACTTTAACATTTGCTCCACTTACATTTCGTTTCATTCTGAACTTCAGAAGTTTAAACAAACCTTTATTGTCAATGGTTATCCTAAAACGTTTTTGGATAACTGCATCTATGTTTTCTTAGATAAGATGTATTCTCCAAAACCAAGACCTGACTCATGTTCTAAACAAACTATTTACTTTTGTCTTCCTTTTACTGGCTCTCATGGTGTACAAATACGGACTAAACTTCGTAAACTTTTCTCTGCTGCTTACCCTCAAATCTCTTTCCGTTTTGTATTTCGTCCTTCATGACGTCTTTCTTAATTAATTTTTCCCCTACAAAGACGGGATTCCTTTTGGTCTGAAATCACACGTTGTGTACTCGTATAAGTGTCAATGCTATGATGCATTGTATGTAGGCCAAAGATGCCGACACATCCACACGCGTATTTCGGACCACATGGGGGGTTTCGGCTATGACTGGGAAAGAACGGTCCGTGATAGCAACATCTATGTCCAGTGTTCTCTCTCAAAAGCATTCTACTGGTCATCCTATATCTTTTTCATACTTTAAAATTATGTTACACAAGGAAATCTTAAGCTAAATCTCAACGCCAACATAAGATCTGTCCCACTATCCCTATTCTAACTTTGTTTAATCCGACTTAACCCTGACCTAAGTTTCATTAACTTTGCCAACATTTTAATTTAATCTCTTGACTAATCCTTATCATATATATTTGACCGTTGTAATCGTTTTGTAACCTAATAGTGAATGAACTGTGTATAAAAACCCTGACCTATGGATTGCCTAAATAGACTAAATAATAATGCATACCCAGTTTTCACGTACGACATCAACATCAACAATATCAACTCAAAATTATTTGTGTCCAAGTGGAGAACTTTTTAACATATGCCAATGCCATGCTAGAAAACAATAACAACTACATGCATGTATATGTTGTGGGGCAAATTATTCGAACTGCGGCAATATTTTTGATCTGGTACACTTTTTGTAAACCAGATTAATTTTTAAACCAGTTCAATTATAAATAATGTATAGCAATTAGATTTTTCAAACCAGTTCAAATTCTCTAAACAGGAACTTCTTGGGTTAAATCTCAATTTTAATTTTAAAGTTTAAAATTGTCTACGGTTATATTGGAGTTAGCATTAGGGTTGATATTTGGATTAGTTTTAGCATCCAATGTTATTTTTCCTTGGGTGTGAATACCCATGCAATCATACAGTATGTAGTAATAATCCTACATACATATTACATTGCAATTGTTTACATATATTGTCCAGAATGACTGTGCTAATATCTTTGAAATGTACAGTATATTATCAACAGAGCTTTTACAAAATTACCTTAATATTGCATTAAGTAAAGTATTAAGTAAAATACATTTCACAATTAACTGCATGGCTTTCCATCTTAATCAAATGTTTAAATATGTTTCTGGATACCTTCAACATCAATTAATACAGATTTTCCACATGGGTCTGGTATATCATTCTCTTGGATGAGAATCAAAAATCTTAAATTTTACTACTGCAATACAGTCAACAAACAATGTTGATAATTCAATTCAGAGTGGGAAAATACCGTAAACTGCGGAATATAAGCCCTGGGCTTATAGTGAAATGAATTGAGACTAACATATGGCACTATCAATATACGTTTTTTTTATTTACTGTTGAAAAGGTGCTGTGTCTGCTGACTTTAACATTGAAATAAATAAAATAATCGAAAACCAGCATAGCCAGGCTGATATACTGAAAACTGTTACTGTTACACCTCCAAAGCCCAAAAGTCCGTAAGATTACATTACTAGTAAGAGAGATGGGGTAGGGGTGAATAAACGTTGATTTTTAGAGGGGGGCTTATCCTTGGGATGGGGGGGGGGCTTATAACCGCAATATAATTTCTGTTTGGAGATAGATGACTTATAAACGGGGGGCTTATATTCCGAAGTTTACTGTATTTTATTTTAGAGTACTTGTCATTGATGAAAAATGGTTAATTGTTTGTTATCATAAATACCCTAATGGTTTTCTAATACTAACCTTAATACTAATGAAATGATAGTCCAGAAGACAATTGCTTGTGGGCACTGACAAAGAACGCCTGGGATGTAGTAAAACCCCACCAGCAAAGGAGTCACTATATTGTAAATAATAAACTTTATCATCAATTGAAATTAATTCTGGCACGTCAGTTAATAGCAAAAATATTTTTTAATGGAATTATCTATGCAAGTACATGTATAAAGGTTAATATTTCCAGCACATAATATGGTCAATCCCAAAAATCGTGAATCCCAAATTGTAATATATTTTACTTGAGTATATATTATTGCAGTCATTGACATAGCTACACATTGTTTACAGCATTTTGTCCAAATTGTCTTGAATTGCCTTGACTAAAATCTACACAAATTGTATCACTTGGATAAGTTATATACACTTGGATAAATCATATACAGTATTCCTGGCCTATTAAAAATACACAGCAGTATAATAATATCAATATTGGTATTGTATTCCAAATAATACCTGCAAGATGAGAGTTAATATACTCTTGTTTTTACAATGCTATTGTGGGAACCAATTCGAGCTCTGTATATTTGCTCAATCGTTACTCACATTTCAAATGATTCGTGTTCATACAGTAGCTTAGTAGTTGTAGATTGCCTCAACGGACGAGTTATAGTTTGCCGCAAGAGTCGTAGTTTCCTCAACGGGCGAGTTATATTTTTTTCTCAATGGGCGAACGAGCACAATGACTTCGTCTAATTTGTGTTGTGTGATACCACACAAGTGATGAACTCACAAATCTTTCCCGTAAGTCTCCTAAAAAGAAAAAAAATATGAATCAGATCAAAGATACGTAGCCTGGCTATGCTATCGCAAGGAAAGTGCTGCCATTTACTCCCACAGAAATCGTAAATGTTCACACGAGAACTGATCAACAAATTTCATGTTGACGTTAACATTCATAACTTCTTGCCTTACCTTGATAACATTTGGAAAATCAAAGCAAACAGTGGCCAAAAAAGTAGACAGAAAAATAAAAAAATGTCAGGATGGACGCTACAACTGTTTCTAAAAGTCCACTAGTTCATGTGATGCAAGTTGTTACGTCACCAACGAGTGCCCAAACACAGCCATATAGTTAGTCCTTTAGTCATATAGTCCGCCGCCGATACGTTGCTAAGCAACGTATACGCAAAAACTATGGCGCCGCTTCGAATAATCGTCCTAAAGCAAATTTGACAAATTAGAAGAAATTGCATTTTTCTTTCGCCAATGGAGTCTCATGCATCTGGGTCTTCATGATCAGTCTGTGACTGATTCTGATCATCTTAACCGATCATTGTTTGCCCAGGCTGAACGCCGCAACTTTACAGCATATATATGCAACGCTTTTGTTTGCTACCTAGCAATTTACTTCAGCTACCAATTTACTTCAGGAACGGAACAATCACAATGATTACAAACGTCGGCGTTTAAATCGATGTCGCATTTCTGTGCATAATGCGACATAGCTCGTCGCACTATGCGACAGCGTCGCATTAAATGCGACGTGTCGAATAAAACTAGTTTAGACGTCGCAGTATCGTCGAATAAAATAGGTCGCATCAAATGCGATGACGTATTAAATGCGACGACGTATTAAATGCGACGACGTATTAAATGCGACGACGTATTCAATGCGACGACGTATTAAATGCGACGACCTTACGAAAATAACACATGTGAGTCACATGTGAGTCACATGTGACACATGTGAGTCACATGTGGTCACGTGTGACTAACATGTTGTCACATGTGAGTAACATGTTATGTTATTTATCACATGTGACTCACATGTGAGCAAATATGAAAAATATTTTGACATCAAAATGTTTCAGGTTCACAAAAAGATTCTGCTACTGGTGGGGGCGTAGTACTTGATTCCAGTACTTGATTCAGTCGGCTGAGTGGTTTTCATTCGTTTTGCATTATTGGTGGCTCCTGTGTCGATTTCCATTTTGATCACATCCAGCTCTATAATTTGTCTTTTACTTTTCCTTCGACACGGTACAATGTATAATATTCACCGTCTTAGATCTCTTTGTTTATCAAATGCGCTTCCGTTTTTTCTTCTCCCTTACCGCTTCGGTTTCCGGTTTCGTGACGTAATGTTGTTGTTCGCTTTGCGCTTCGACAAACCTTCGCGATATGGCTTATCTTCTCGCAGTTGAAACATCTGGCTTCGCGAAATTTGCAAGAACTAGCTGGATGCTTTCCCCCACAACGGTGGCTTTCGTAGCGAATCGGTGGTTTCTCGGTGTTCACACGGTTGTTGTCCTTGATTTGATTTATGTTTTGAGAGTGAGAGACTTCGACGGCGCCATTCAGATGTTCATCTTTTCGACGTGTTTTGGTGCGGACTCCATGGCCAAAGCTAGTTCAACTGCCTTCTTGTAGGTTAACTCCTGTTCGGTTAACAGTCGTCTTTGCATCTTTTCGCTGTTTATACCACAATCCAATCGATCACGTATCATATCATTCAAGGAATTGCCAAATTTGCAATGTTCTGTTAACTTTCGTAATTCAGCTACATACTTTGCAATACCTTCCTCATCCCTATGAATTTTTCTGTGAAATTTGAAACGTTCTACGATTACGATGCCTTCCGGAATGTTTACATTTCCTAATACTTTGGCCAAAAGTGGCCACCCGGTGGATTCAAACCCTTTCTATGACGCAACACATCGTTTACAAGGTCTATAACATTGCTCCCTGGAATAGGCCTTCCCTCGTGCACTAGTTTGACTTTGTCGTTCCATCCAATGAGATATTTATTGTCTTTTAACTTCTTAACTAGTTGTTGAGCTCTAGCTTTCATAGTAGCGGGAACGCTTTCCAAAATGTCAGTCTCTATTGCCCCAGGCAACTCGGGAGGAGAGGGTTCTGTTTCGGCACTCTCGGCAGCTGTCTTTGACCTTTTATCTTCAGCTTCGACGGGTTTAAGTAGTAATAATATATATATTATTATTATCAATGTGTTAGGGACTGGACCGAGCTCTAAGCCAATCAGAATCAAGAATGATTTGAATTGACCAATCAGAGCACAGTCCAGTCCCATATTTCCAGGAGGGTGTCGTATTTTTAAGGTGTGGTCACCCTGTAAAGAACGACCAGTAATCAAATCAGGGGGGATATGCAACTGGTCGTATACAAGAGGTTTTTATGAATTTTGTATATATTTATCTCATGAAACCTGGTGTTGTTGTACGACCAGTTTTTACAACCAGAGAGAGGAAGGTCAATCAAGGTGATCGTATTAATTTCATGAGATAGATATCAAAAAGTCAAAAAAAAACTTTGAGTATAAACGACCATCATACCTCACCCGATGTGATTTTATACTTACACGTGCCATCCAAAAAACTTCCATATTATTTTTATTTGAAGAGTTGTAATGTTTTTGAAATAAAAATAATCCAAAATTTTTGCTTATAGAATTAATCATATAAATTTCCGCCATGGAGCTCTTACCTCGACGCCATCTTATGGCCGAATGACTGATATTTCTTAGTTACGGTATTTTAAAAAATGATGTTTTCTCAAAATATTTTAAGATGATATATCTCAAAAAAATTATTTGGGTATTTTTATCTTCCAAAAAGTTTTAGAGATGATATCTCCGAAAAAGAGTTTCTCAAAAATATTTTAGATGAAATATTTCAAAATAAAAATTAGAGTTGTAATGTACCTTGGAAAAAGTTGTGGGGTTTATACCGTAAAGTGTTTTAAAAAAATAGAAGAAATATATCCCAAAAATTTTTAGAGTTTGTGAATTATGGTTGAGTATATAAGCAGGTGGGTTTCGTAATATTTTTCAGTTGGCTCCTGTTGTGTGTATTACTCGCTTGTAAGTTGTACTTGTGGTACAAGACTCTGAATTATTCCAATGTGCCGTAGTGTTTATCACTAAACTGCATTGGCGCGCGTTCACCCGTAGTCGAATTTGCTATTGGAATGAGATTGACTCTGGTCCATAGCGACAATCAGGTCATCCCTTATTCTATCAATTGCTTATTTTACGCCAGGTTTGTTCGTTAGCGTATGATGAAAGAGTTAGCTATAGTAAAAACACACACGATGTAGAAGTTTGATGAATTGTTTTTAAAAAATGCAAAAATACAAAAGTGTGATTGTTGTAAATAAACGTTTTAATACACAATAAAAACTTTTTTTTTTATACAAGAGAAGGAATTATTATGTCTTTGTCAGTTTTTATAAACTTAACATTTTTATTCAAAAGATGAGGAACATCTTCCTCCGATAATATTTTTATTGTTTTTCCAGATTCTCCATGATTGATAACTTTCAGGGTTACTTCATAGGGGTGTTGTTTCACACCATTTGTTTTTATTATAGAACATTGTGTTGTTTCAAATATTGTAACAGGTTTGCAATCCTCCACAAAATATATATATTCAGGATATTCTTTATGAAGATATTCACATGATAAATAGCGCTGAAAAGTATTTTTGGATCTGTCAAAAAAGGTTATACTATTAACACATATACTACAATAACGTAATACGGACATTGTTTTTCCAGTAATGATAAAGTTTTTATTTAAACATCTTATATATAATATTATATATTTGTCTCAGAAAATATATATTTAAAAAAAAATCAAAAACAGATATAACAGTATAAATAGACGGGTTTTCGTTTTTTTTATAAAGCATTGCTTGTCGTACTTCAGTTAACAAAAAAATGAAGTGTAGGAGTTGTATAAAAAAATCGAAAACGAAAATTAAAAAACGAATACGAAAGCGACGACGTTCTAAAAAAATTCAAAAAGGAGGATGGAAAAAGATCATCCGAATTATAATCATAAGTTTTATGAATTTTGGAAATGGTAGACGATGTATTAAAAATATTTTTATTAATCCAAATAAGTTTTTTTCCATCTTTGTATTCTATCATCACATTCACATAGATCAACTATTTTACTATAGATAAGTCGTCCGTAATTCTGTTTACAAAAATAACAATAATGATGGTTTACAAAGGATTCTTTACATCTGTAATGCATGAAAAATGATAGAAGGAATTCACTTCACAATAACATAAACTGCAATATACCATCTTGACAACTTTTTTTTGGACTTTTATGAAAATTTTATAGTTTGGAAACCCACTTTTATAGATTTTTAGACTATAAAAGCAGGGTATCAAATGTATTTTTCGATTATTTTCAACATGTGGTTGCGATCAATGATTGATTTTGGAGAATGTGAATCTCATGATTATCTTACACTGTATTATCATGCTGAACCCATACAATTAGTAAACTACGAACCTGTGGTTCCCTCGTGTTTAAGATATGGATATTATTTATATCTGAAAGATCGTCAGGGACCTCGATATTTCAAAATGTTGTTAGTAGAGGCGTTTGGGACTCCGGTGGATAATTTACAGAACCTCTTATCATCATTGAAGGGAAAAGATATAAATATTGAAAATAATAGTGTAGAATTAGCAAACTCAACACCTGTATTAAACATTAAACCCTGCTTTCTCATGGGAAACAGAGGGCAACAAATGTTTTGGTCTTTGTAATGTTTTTAAAATAATAAACTTTTGATTGAATGTTAGAAACAGAACAAATATCGAGTTTTAATTTTTGTAAACATTTTTATTACAAGAAAATTAATAATTTTAAGAAGTAATTTGTTGTGGAATTATTGAGTAAACATTATTTATTAGTTTAATTTTTTTATACAAGAGATGATCACTTTTAGTATCAATAATTGTTTTTAGGGTTATTCCCTTCTCTTCAAGTAATCCTTTTTGTGTAATAACTTTCAGAGTTAGTTCGTAGACTTGAGAAGGAGAACAAAATGGGGGATTACATTCTTTACATAGTGTAGCAGGTTTACAATCCTCTACCAAATACGCATAGTTAGGAAAATGTTTTTGAAGAAAATGACATGAATGATAACGAGGAGTATAGTCATAATATGCTACACCTCTATAATTGACACAGGTAACGAGAGAAGGTGTTGACATCTTGTTCTAGATATCAATATGATTAAATCAAATGTTTAATCTTATATATATATAATAAATAAAAAAGGAAAAACACGAATTTTTTTAAAAAAAAATTTTTATTGAGTATATGCTACAGCTTTCATGAAATTATTAGAATCTATTATTAGTTTAATTTCTTTTTGTAAAAGATCAGAAGCATCATAGTCAACAATTGTTGTTATGT
Source organism: Chrysogorgia sp. JL179-B06 (assembly GCA_035772405.1). Classification (NCBI taxonomy): domain Eukaryota; kingdom Metazoa; phylum Cnidaria; class Anthozoa; order Scleralcyonacea; family Chrysogorgiidae; genus Chrysogorgia; species Chrysogorgia sp. JL179-B06. Next base: position 788,515 of record JAYKKM010000093.1, on the reverse strand, counting down.
TTTCACCCAGACATGAACAATTCCATTCATCATTTTCATGTTCATGTTTCTTTTTAACTTCCAGAGCTAAGTAATATGCTTGAGGAGGCGGAGTTGAGGGTATAACACCAATACATTCGAAAAATACCGTAGGTTGACATTTCTTTACAACATAGGTAAAGTGGTGTAATTCTTTTGCTAGAAAACGACTTGCATAATAGTTATTTTCATCTTCAAAGTAGGGGTTGAAGTCATCAGCAGTTATTCTTTTATATCTTCTACCGTTATGTTCATCACAATCACGATAGGGGACATGTGAATTCGACATCATTCACAATAACGTTTAACATTTCGGTAACCCGTTTATATATAATTTTTTATAAAAAAAATATAAAAAGAAAAAAAATCAAAATTAAAAAAACAGATATTCTAAAATAAAAAATATATAAAAAAAAATCAAAGAAATTTTATTAGAATATAAATAAAAATGCAAAAAAATGGTTTTACAAAATATCATGGAAACCGTGGAAACAGTAGATGCACGATATAATAGATTATTCTATTCAAAATATCCCTGTGGACAATGTCTTAACGGAAATATGTGTGGGGAAGTGTGTGCGAATTATACACCGTGGAAAGATCAAAAACAAAAAGGTTGTTGTAGATTAAAGAGATGGTTGTTAAAGAAGATATGTTGTTAAAAGATTTAAAGAAGAAAATCCATAAAAAAAACAAGAAACAGTATAAATAAGAGTAAAAAAAAAATTGTTTTTATATTTGTTAAAATGGAACGTATTGGAAAAGCAGATGAACGATTTGAAAGATTATATTATAACAAACATCCTTGTGGAAGATGTATTAACAAACGTCCGTGTGCGATTCATCCAGATGAAATAAAACTTTCTAGACTAAACAGTTTTTAACGTCAGGTGTTAAACAAGTTAAATATACGGTGGAAATATACAGTGAATGTTTCAGTGGAAATAGATCACGAATAGAAGAAAAGATGTCGAAATTGTTTTTTTTTTAAAAGATTTAAATGGCTGTACGAGAGCGTGATTTTGATGAAATTCTTTATCCCGACATTCAATATTTATCACAAGCTGAATTGTTTGAGATAGAAAAAATACGAGATTCAACGTTTTCTTTTTTGGAATGGAGAGAACATCCCTATCAGTTTAGATGTGCTGATTATGATTATAAATATTTTAACATTTATGTGGAAGATAAAAATGAACAATCTATATTTCGGAAACGACATGGTGGAAAAAGATATTATAGATTTTTAATAACCGGTTTTAGCTGGACTATGTCATTTTATGATCAGTTAGTGGGAAAACATGTAGTATTTATTGATAGAGAACCGAGATTACCCACGTTAATTTTGACCCTTGATTGTTTTGAGATAAATAATATTCCATGTTATTCAAAAGCGTTTTTGTATGAATGTAAGGATTCAAGATTTAGATTAGTAAATTATCATTTACGTGAAAATTTTGATGGTCAAGAGCTTTATTTAGTTCTTATTAAAGATGAAAATATATTATCTGTACTTAATGTGATTTATGGTACCAGTAATGGAAATTATATTGTAACATTAATAAATAAAATACATTTTGATAAATCTATGTTGCAAATACATGTATATTTAAATTTTTGTGGGGAATTATGTAATAATTTTAATGAATTGAATATTTGAAATAAACCGTTAAAAATATCGAGAAAGCGTTTTTTATTTTTTTTATTTAAAAAAAGTATTTATATACACTTCTTGATCTATAAAATTATGTATACCACAAGCTCCTGCAACATGTGTTGCTATATATTGTTTATAATTAAGCTTTTTATTTTCTGCATACTCCATAACTTCCAAGTTTATATATAATTGATTCATAGGAAAGCATGGATTCAGTATTTGTTCACATTTACGTACAATAAATTTATGATTTCGACAATTTTCTTTAAGATAGTGAAGATCATACTGTTTGGGTTTTGACATATTTCTTGCGTGAGGTTCAACTGAAGAATGAACCAGAAAACAAAATGTTTTTCTATTTTATTTAGATTAATGTTTATTTAGCTTAAAGGGCATATGAACCGTAAATTGAGATGACTTTTTATTGATTTATTTGAAAGAACGCATAAAATTATAAAGAATGGCTTTTTACAGTTCTTTCATATCTTATCTCGTTCTCGAGTTATTCGAGGTTGTATAATATGACCTATGACGTCACAAGTTGTACCCACCGTTATGACCAATCTGAAAATGAAGCATATCTTCAAATCTATTGAATAAAATTGCTTGAAACTTTGCATAAGTATACAGTTCACTAAATTGAATTTCCCCATGTCTACTTTATCGTTGCCATCGTAGCAGATTAGTTATCAGGCTCCGTTCATCCTTTAAAAAACTTCTTTATTTTCTGTCATTTATAAAACAATTTTTGACTGTGGACTAGTGAAGCATATTTTCAATAGCATTGCCAAGAAAACAGAAAAACTTCAAATCATAATCTTTGCAGCGCATGCTAGAAAATATAATTTTTTGGTTCAGAAAGAAAGGAATCTGGGAACTAATCTGTCACTGTCGCAATGATCTAGTTGACATGGGGATATTCAATTTAGTGAACTGTATACTTATGCAAAGTTTCAAGCAATTTCATTCAATAGTTTTGAAGATATGCTTCATTTTCAAATTAGTCATAATGGTGGGTACAACTTGTGACGTCATAGGTCATATTATACAACCTCGAATAACTCGAGAACGAGATACGATATGGAAGAACTGTAAAAAGCCATTCTTTATCATTTTATGCGTTCTTTCAAATAAATCAATAAAAAAGTCATCTCAATTTACGGTTCATATGCCCTTTAATGAATTTGAAAGCTATATAAAGAGTAAAAATATGACATTTCAAATCACAGCATTATGATTGAAACAATTTCAAGAGTTGTTCTTTATTTTCAATATTTTAACCAAGGAGAAATTGGATATTTATTTTGGTTATGTGGATTATTTGATTATTATCGTGGAAAATATGTCACATGTCCCATTATGGATCGTGAAAAAAATCAAACCCACAAAGAAATAAGCTCTACAGTTTATATGAAAAAATCAAGGGAACCAATGGAATGGAAGCCTATTTTATTCTAGAAGATCGTTTGTCTTATATGATCCCGAATTAACAAGCAAGTCAAAGAAAATATTCCTTGAAGAGAACACTCTTTCAACGTACTATACTAGTTGAATCAGACGAGTTATGCTGTAGTTTTTTTTTCCATTTCCCGATTGTTTTAAAGGATTATTTATTTTATTACCTATTGAAAACCACCCAGATTTATTTCAATTCTTACACACCAATGATAAGTTTCATTATACATATTTTGTACAAAATCTAACCTTTGAAAGAAAATACTTATCTTATACTATGGGTTTTGGAAAAGAAAGTTTAGTAAGCAAATTTAAGCACATACATAGCCAGAAAGGTGAGTTTGCTCTTTTTTAAAATATTTATTTGTTAATGGTAGCACCTAGTATTTTCAATTATTATGCTTATTGTAGTTCAATTAAAAATCTTATCATGTTCACTTCATGTTTTATATTTTATTGTAGTGAACATAACCCTATAGGAAGCTTATTCAATAGACAAAAAAAGGTCTTTCTGAAAAAAATATTAGATATGTTTTTTTTGATTTTATACATTATATAAAAAAGGTAAAGTATCCTTTGATAAATTTCGGTATAAAAAATGTAAGAGTAGTTATTTTTTTGAGTTTGATCCTTTGAAATTAAGTATTTTAAACAAAAGTAATTATGATTTAAATGAAAATCACACCCCAGTATTACATTCTGTGGACGTTAAACGAGATTATGGGGGAATTATAGGAGAATTTAAGTGTAAAAGAAAATATTTGCAAATGTAATAATGCTTGAGGAAGACGTAACATAATTATTTTTTATGATAAAAAATTATATAAAAACAACATTGTATTATAATTTAGCTTCGTACAATCCTATGTATGAAATGACTGAGTCGAATGTCAATTGGGATATTTTTTATAAAAATATTAGTGAACAAACGTGTATGTAAAAAAAAATGGAATTAAAAGATTGTATAAAATTTAAAGTGTTTGCGTATGATGTTATACGAATGGAAGAAGACGAAGAAAATGAAATAGAATTTTGGATGAAATGTGGGAGATTTTGTTTTGCCCTTTGCAAATTTTATATGGAAAAAAATGAAAAATGGAAAATAAGTGAATGTTGTAAAACTATTCATGAAATAACTATGGTCCATTTAACGAATGCTGGAAATTACAGTAAAAAAAAAAAGATTTGTTGGATTTCGTGAGGGGGTTGATCCTTTAGATATTCAACAATATATGTAACATTTAGATGATTTTTACGTAAAAAACTATAAAAGAAAAAATATATCAGTTTTAATTTATTTTACTTTTGAAACCATTCATCCTTTTCCCGATGGAAATGGGAGAATAGGGAAAGCACTTGTTGCATTTCTAGAAAATAAAATAGAATGTAAAATAAAAACAAAAAAACAACATAGAAAGTTATGTAAAATTTTAGGAATTATGCAAAGAAAACAAAATAGTTTATTTGATATAAAATGTTGTAATCAATTATACACGTTATTAGTGTAATAAAAATTTTTTTTTTAATTGTGAGGAGGGTATAAAATAAGCACTGTCCCTACAGTATTTCATCATTTACCCCTCGATCGGGAACAGATTCAGAGATGGTGGAACTCTATGCGAGACAACAACATGACCATTTTTATAAAATGCAATCGTATACAGATTTGTCTGCAAAAATAATTGCACAAAAAAAATCAACGGTAATGCTATTCTCGCAAAAGTATATCCTACAAATAAAAGATGTGACAAGTACACATACAATAGCTCTGTTGAAGTGAAAAATGATCATATTCCTTCATTGTTAAATGTTCTTAATAAGATTAGCATTCAAGATAAATTGGTGCAGATATTTTTGAAGTGGTAAGATTTGAAAATTGGAAAAAGCAAACATGCCGTTTGGTTGTTCGTACAGATGCGTGGGGTGGTTTGGAAATTTGTTATCAGCATCAAGATAACGAATTATCCGATGCAATGGAATTTGACGATGATCCAACAGCAACAACCAGCAACAACAACGCAACGTCAAGTGAAATCGTATGGTCCGATGACTGGGGTAGTTTTCATTGAAAGATTCCTTGGATGAATATATTATTGCCCTAAGAAAGTATAATCATGCGACAGGTCATAAATCCCCACCTACCACAGTCAAAAAATGAGTATTGAAGAAAAAGAAACCCCTTACCACACTCAATTTTGACGACGACGTCGACGATGACGACGACAACGCAAAGATTAAGAAAATAAAAGTAGAAAGTGATGATGATGAGGTTTGTCACATTTTAAGTCCAACAGTAATTTCAGAATTTTATTATTATCGTTTTAAATGTTGTAAAAATATACAAGATACATTATGTTTATACGGTAATACTATAAATAAAGAGTTAGCATGTAAAAATATAGAAGTAGGTTTTATGGGGATATTACGCGATAAAGAACTCGTTGATGAACTTGAAGAATATTATACTTATTTTATTTCTTTATTTTAGAAATGAATAAAAAGAAAAAAACTCAATTTTCTGCTGACTTTATTGAAAAAGCTTCAAGATTATTAAAAGGAGAGACATTAACTGATGAGGATTATTCGATTATAGATTATATAGTAGTAGTAAAAAAATATATATACGTTTGAAATATTCTGTTAATAAAAATAATGAACAATGGGAAATTGATTTAGCTGAAAATAAAGATTTAGCCCGATATAATAATCAATATCGTATTGGTTGGTGTGTATTGATATTTTTTCAAGATTTTGTTGGGTAAAATTAATAAAAAAGAAAACGTCTAATAATGTTAAAAATAAATTTGAAAGTATTCTTATAGAAGAAGGAATAGCTCCTCTTAAAATTCAAAGTGATGAAGGAACAGAATTTCAAGATATACGAACGAAATTAAGTAAAAACTATAATTTTGAAGTATTTCATACGTATAATAGAGAAATAAAAGCATCCCATGTGGAACGTGTAATTGGAACTTTAAAAACAATGGTTTGTCGTGTTTTAACAATGACTGGAGAATTTGAATATATTCAGTATTTACCCCTTATTGTTAATCGTTATAATAATTCCCCGCATAAAGCATTAGCTGGTGCAACACCTTTTGAAATGTATCGTGAAGAAAAAAAAGGAAAAATACGTAAAGTAAAAAATAAAATAGTACGTGATCATTTAAATTATCCTATTCCCACTCAAGATCTGATACAAGAAGGAACTCGTGTTCTTATTGTAAGAGTAAAAAATAATATCATTGAAAAAAGTAGTCTTCGACGATGGACTAATGAGATATTTTTTATAAAAAAAGTATTTATCACTGATCCTGTTACATATCAATTAGAAGACGAACAACGTGAAGAAATGAAAGGAATTTTTTATCGAGCTGAATTACAAGTTTTTAAAAAAAAATGAATTTACACATTGCTAGTAATTCAATATCAAGAGGACTTCAAAATAATTTGATTAATGATTTTGAAATGAAAATTGCACAGCCTATTGATGCTTTGAACAATGAATGTTTTTTAGAAGTTTTACAAGTTTGTTATCCACAAACAACTAAAAATATTGTGGGTGATGAATGTTTTTTTTCATTTATCATAACCTATAAGGATTTTATACCTGAAGAAATTAATAATACGGTATACGCAAACAGTGAGTTCGTTTTTACATCGGATAAATTTATTATACCCGACGGAATTTATGATTTATCTTCATTAATTATATTTTTTAAAAATATCTTAGAAGGATTTGAAATTTTTTTTACAATCGGATCAAATGGGAAAGTAATTATTAATGTTAATGTTGAGATTGAGTATTGGGTATATCAAAATGCGAGTAAAGCAGCTGATGGGTTGCAGGTAAATGAATTTCGATTATCTAACAAGACTACGTTAGAAAAAAAGGGTATTCAATATGCTTCTTTTAATCAAAAGATTAATATATTATTTTCAAAAAAATTAGCTTTTATGCTAAGTTTAAAAAATGAAAAAGATCTTGAAATCGTCCCCCTCTTGTTTGAAATAAAAAAAGATAACCCTACACCTCAAACCCTTTTTTCTAAACATTTTGATTACTTACCCGATGTATCCGACGGATTAAATAAAATGTTTATATATTGTGATGAAATAGAACTGGGGTTAGTTGGTGATAGTTGTGCTGAATTGTTAACAACAGTACCCATTCAATGGAATCAACAAGGTGGTGGGGGGAATGGACAATTAGTTTGTTATAGTCCCCCAAAATCATTGAGAAAATTTAAAAAATAAATTATAAGAGAAATTCATATTAAAGTTAAAGATACTACAGGAAAATTAGTTTCTTTTGATTCAGGAACGCTTAGTATTGATTGTTTAATACATTCAACATAATGCTTTTGATTGTTCTTGAAGAAAAAAATGGGGAAAAGATAATTAAAAAATATAAATTATTTTATCCTTTTTCTCTTTACATTTTAGTAAATAGTGGGAACATTTTTTTATGGAATTTAAATTCGATTGAATATAAAAATATAAAAAATTCATTTCGAATTACGTGTGCAAAAAAAAAGGATTTCATATAAAACAATCAAAAAAAATAAATAATGGAGCGATTTCAGTTTCGTCATCTACTATTATTCCTAATGCAACACAACGTTTTATATATACTCTAAAATAATTATTTTATATTGACGAAAAAAATCCTTATACGTCATTAAATGATGAAAAAAAAAATTCCCCTATTTTTTATTTATGAGTGATCAAGAGGCTAAACAATCACTACAGTTCTTTATTAACTATGAGAATAACGTAACGTTAAAAGGTGAAGAAATTATGATATATATAAATTTATTTGAAGAAAAAAATGACTGAAAAAAAAAATAACTATCCGTAGAAGATTATACTGAATTGTTAAATGGTAGAAATCGTGGAAAAAATTATTCATCATCATATTTTGTTGTGAAAAGAAAAAAGAAAGAAAATCCAACTAAGAAAGAAATTTTATTAAATGAGGGTGTGGGATTACCCCCAAATTTAAATTTAGATACTTATTATACAAGCGATAAGAAAAAAAAGAGAAAAAAAATGGATCCAAATGTAATAAGTTTTTTACAAAATAGATAAACTGTAAAAATAGTATAAATAAAAAAAATGTTATATAATAAAATCATTTTTTAATGTTGTGGATATTATTATTATTTTTATTTTTGTCGATATTGTTGTTTTTTAAAAAAATAAATAAATGACGCGTAAAAAATATACAAAAAAAAGAAAAAACAAAAGAGGAATAAGAAGTAGAAAAAAAATACAAAAAGGAGGTTTTGGAGGAGCGTTGGCACTGGGTATGTTTCTTCCTCAAGTGTTGGGAACACTTTCAAATATTCTTAAAATTAACGTTTAAAAAAAAAATGAGTAAAAAAATTGAAGATGTTGAAAAAAATGACATATTATTTAGTGAGCCTTTACAGTTTTTTACTTCATCACCCTATAATGATACGTTTACTGAATGTCGTGAAACGGAAATTATCGCAACGCCTGTAGATAATCAATCGTCAGTATACACGTTTACAAGGCATGCGAATGCCGTTGGATTAATGAAAACAAATGATGCTAAAATAATGGCTACAGTATCAATTAGAAATGCTGCTGGAGTTATAGCACCTGCAGCATCAGGGTTTGCGATGATTACATTACCCCTTCGTACAATGTGGAAAACAAAATAATTAAAAATAAATGAAAATTTAATTACGCCATCAGATAATTTTGCACATTTAGCATCATGGATACAATTTATAATGCGTCAAACACCGTCGCGATATAAAGATTCTAAAGAGCTTAATTTAGCATATTTAGATACAGCCGAACATATGAGCGATATCGTGGGTTTCACTAATATGTCGTAAATGCAGGAGGGAGACAAAAAGTACTTGCATTTCAAAATCAATCACAGCAATTGATAGATGATATTGATTGTTCATTATTTAGTGAAGGTGGTGCTGAAATATATATTCCTACAGCGTATAAAGTTGAATTACGTTTAACGCGTGCATTAAATACAATTGTAATGATGGGTGCCAATCATGCTAATATGCCCGTTGCTGATACTTTAATTACCCTAGACTATTTTAAAATAAAAATTCCTGTATTTAAACCAATAAAAACAATTATCAAATGCAATTAATACAGAAATGATGACCCATAATAAAGAAACATTATATTATGCAACTAATTATCGTTGTATTACTGAATCATTAGCTGGAGGACGAAATTCACATCAAGTAATCGATGTGTTTAATGGTAGCGTTCCTACACGTTTATATATTGTATTTTCTCCATTAGCAAATTGGAACGGGGCATATAATGAAAATATTTTTGAATTTAACTGGCCTAATTATGATAATGTTGAAGTTTCTGTTAATAACGCTGTTGCTGGGAGAATAGAAAATCATGTTGAAGCTTACTCAAAATTACGCTCTGTATTAAATCGTCACTATTCAGAAATGCCCATGACTTATAATGACTTTATAAACGGATATTGTATATTAGCATTTGATTTAACAGATAATAGAGACTCTCATCTTTCAGTATTACCCATAAGACCGTCGGCAAATGTTAATGTTGATTTTCATTTTTCTCAAAATACAATTGCAGGTGCGTTAATTTTTATTGGTGAATTTCGAAATGAAATTAAAGTAGGATTAAATACCCCTGCAAGATTATTACACAGCATTTAATTATCAACATTTGTAACAAGGGGATGTACAAAAAAATATGAAGAAAACAAAACCCATTACAACAAAGAATAGAATAAAAAAAACAAAAATAAAAAAACAGTTATTAACAAAATACCACTAAATCGTGAACATATTCTTGTATTTCCACCGTTTTCAGCATACGCATAAAAAAAATGAATGAAGAAAAAATGATGAATTAAAAAAAGAAGAGGAAAAAAAGACGAAAAAAATGATAATTCAAGAGAAGATGATGATGATGAAGATGATAGTGAAAATGATAATGATGTTGTTAGCGATGATGTTAGTGATGATGTTAGTGATGAAGTGGATAGTGAAAGTTCAATAACTTCTTCTTCATCAAGTTGCGAAGATGATTTAACATTTTTAGAAACATTAGTTAAATTAAATAAAATAAAGAAAAAAGCCTTTGAAAAAAAAAAAAGGATTTTTTACCATCGTTAAAAAAATATCTTAAAGCAGATATTGATAAAAAAAATACTTTGTTAGATTCTCAATTAATTAATAAATTACAATACATTGCTAAAAATATTTTAAATAAAAAAATTTCTATCCAACTTTCCAGTGATAATAAATATATTTTGAATAAGTTTTCTAAGAACTAAATAAAAGAAAAAGATTTAAAAATATTATTATCTGAGGATTTTCGTATAATCAACATATATAAAAAAGCATACAAATTACTTAACCAACAAATAAAAAACAATGACCGAAGTAAATAAAATGCAATTAACTAATCCGAATAAATTAAATGAAATTTTAGATTTAATCAAAAATGATCATGAAAACGAAAAATTATTGCAGGGAATTAACAACAAAAATAATTTCGAACTTATTGAAAGTAAAAATAAAATGAAAGAAGAAATACAAAAAGTTAATAATGATCAACGTGTGGCAGAGAGTATGGTTAGTTTTTTAAAAAGACAACAAAAGATGAAAAGAAAAAATAATGAACTAGGCAATGAGGTTAGCAATGATGAATTACCTGAGATAAAGAAAACACCGACTGTGACAAGTGGGCAACAAATAAAATAATTTCTTGAAAAGAAAAAAATTAAAATTAAAGATACAGATATAATAAAATTAAACGGTGTTGGAATAAACCATCATGATTTATTATACGATTTAACGCATAATGTCAGCAAACAAAACATGTTCAATCTTACACAACATAAGCAGACGGTTGCTTTAAAAGAATTGAAAAAATTACATATGCCCGCCTATTATATACGTAATATAAAATTACGACAACGTTATATAAATTTGGGAAAAACAACTTCTGGTCTTTCTGCTGCGAGTAACGAAGAACCATCTACATCCCTCACCACCCACATTCCTACACCACCTTCAACACCCTATTCTCACTGGGAGATCCACCAAGCTAGGCCATTAGAATGGGAAGTAACATACATACTATTAGCATAAAGGGAGGAAAACGCCGGGCGACAATATTTATGGGTATATAAAGGGTAGAAAACACAGATTCCACGCATTTAGAGGTTTGCTCAAGCACAGCTTCGCTCACTCCAGGAAGAATTTAATATTCTTGACAAACTCCAGAACGTGTCGCGATTGAGCTAAGAAAAATTTGAGGAAGGATGGCAGAACCTATCCCTTTGCAGGCGATCGATATTCAAGAAGTCATGGCTCAATTGCCAGCCGTGGCTAATAACGTACCAAACGAAATTCCTGATGCTCCACCAGCGAACGCCGAACAGCGAGCTCCGCAAGATGTCCCTCCTCCCTTACCCCAGGTTAGTTTATTTTTCCTTTTGAGTTGAAGGCATAGCCGCGTATACACGTTCGTTTATCCCTATGATTTTGTCATATTATTTCGCTACATATCTGCCTTTGACATGTCCCTTGGCGTTATGCCAGGGATGATATCATGTGTATCGTATATTTCATTAGGATCTCTTTTATTCTCACACCGACATTGACTATTTACAAAAGGGAAATCTCTTTATACCTACTTGGACTGTGTGAGACAATAATGTCTTTCGAATTATTACTGTATGTACTAGTTTTAGGTAACCGCTACGTGAGGCACGATCTTTTTAAAATGCGGAGAGGGCGGTATGAAAAGCACCTCTGTATGAGTCATAACATAACGAACGTCACGCTCAACTGGCAGAATTTTGAAAAGTCTTGGTATGAGGCAAAGCTTGACAAGCCACTATGCGAGGCAGCAATTTGGAAAGCCACTGTGTGAGGAAGCAATTTAGAAAGCCGCTGTGTGAGGCTGCAATTTGCAAAGCCACTGTGTGAGGCAGCAATTTGGAAAGCCACTGTGTGAGGCAGCAATTTGGAAAGTCACTGTGTGAGGCAGTAATTTGGAAAGCCACTGTGTGAGGCTGAGTTTGGGAAAGCCACTGTGTGTAAGGCAGCAATTTCGGAAAGCCACTGTGTGAGGCAGAATTTTAGCAAAGCCACTGTGTGAGGCAGAATTTTAGAAAAACCACTGTATAAGGCAGATTTTCGAATAGCCAATGTCTGAGGCAGCATTTCCATGCACTGTGTCAGGCATGATTTTGAAAGGCCATTGTGTCAGTGAGACAGGATTTTGACAGGCTTCTCTGCGAGGCGACACTTTGGTTAGGCCACTGTGTGTGCGCGGGAGGTATATCGTAAATACGCAAAGGCAATTGATTTTGCAAAAACAGATTATTATAAGGCTAAGATATCTAACTCTAATCAGAATCAGCTATTTCACATGATTGAGGGGATGTTCCGAGTAAAATATATTCCTTTATTGCCATCACATGATTCTTCGTATGACCTGGCTGATGCTTTTAGTTGTTATTTTTCAACTAAGATTCAGTTACTTCGAGATAAACTTACTAGTACACATGGGTCAGTTAAGAAGTTATCTATAGCGGTTGACTCTCCTTGTTGTAAAAGCTCTCTCAGTGAATTTACTACTGTATCTGAAAGCTTTGTCTGTAACACAATCAAACAGTACTCATCTAAATCCTGTGTCTTAGATCCTGTACCTACACATCTGCTAAAGGAATCTCTTGACGTGTTAGCTGCCCCAATTACTGACATTATCAATTCATCTTTATCCTCAGGAGTATTTCCTCTGTCACTTAAGAAAGGTCTCATCTGCCCATCTATTAAAAAACCAACAAGTGATAAAGAGCAATTCCCTAACTATAGACCTATTACAAACGTGGCTTTCTTGTCAAAAGTGTTAGAGCGAAATGCTGCCAGACAGACAACAGACTATCTTATTGAGAATAACCTCCTTGCAAAAATGCAATCTGCTTATAGACTCTTTCATAGTACAGAGACAGCAGTTCTGCGTGTTTTCAATGACATCCTTAATGCACTTGATGAAAATCAGGAAGTAGTGTTGGTACTGTTGGACTTATCATCTGCGTTCGACACCATTGACCACACTGTTCTATTGGAGAGACTTAAACATCGTTATGGGTTTAGTGGAACTGTACTAGCCTGGTATCGCTCATACCTTTCTGATCGGGTACAGTCAGTTATGGTGAAGAATACGCATTCCTCAAATAAACCATTGCAATATGGTGTACCTCAGGGTTCTGTACTGGGCCCACTTCTGTTTTCACTCTTCTTTGCGCCATTGGAAGATGTGATCAAAGCCCACGGCCTTGATTGCATAATGTACGCTGATGACACACAGCTGTATATGCCTATAAAATCTCCATGTGATCGACCTGCTGCTCTAGCTAAACTTGAGTTATGTATTAAGGACATCACCATCTGGTGTACTATGAATGGTCTTATATGCAATCCAAGTAAAACCGAGATTGTCCATCTATCATCACGTTTTATGCATTGCGAACCAATGCCAGAAATATGTGTCAATGATGTGATAATCCAACCGGCTCCGGTTGCACGTGATCTCGGTGTTGCTGTTGATAGACATTTAAAATTAAATACTCATGTAAATAACATTTGTAAATCGGCCACTTTGGCTATAAGAAATATTGGCAAGATCAGGAAATATTTGAGTAAAAAGGACTGTGAGAAGTTGGTGCATGCATTCATAACATCAAAACTTGACAGCTGTAATAGCATCCTATATGGCTTACCAGATACTGAATTGAGCAAGTTACAGCGAATTCAAAATACAGCTGCTAGACTTGTTGCAGGGGTTAAAAAATCGGAGCATATCTCCCCTGCGCTACGTAATCTTCACTGGTTGCCGGTGAGATCACGGATTGTTTTTAAGATACTAATAATTACTTTCAAGGCTTTGCATGGCCAGGCGCCTGTTTATATTACTGATTTGCTAACTAAATATAAACCTACTCGTACTTTGAGATCATCTGACCAAAATCTGCTTCTCGAGCCAAAATCCAAAACGGTGACTCATGGAGACAGAGCATTCTCGGTTGCAGCGCCAAAACTGTGGAATTCATTACCACAGGAAATTAGAAGCTTTGAAATGTTAAGTAATTTTAAGTCTGCAGTTAAGACTTTTCTTTTTTAAAATTAATAGTTATTGTTCATAGTGTTAATATATATATGTAGTAGGCTTTATCTTATAATGAAACTGTAATTAGTTTTAAAAGTAACTTTAAGAATATATATATTGTTGTAAGAGCATTGAGACTATTGTATAATGCTCCTAACACGTCTTTATTATAGTAAAACCGCCATTACGTTTTCGAATTATTTTCCTAGCAATTTGCTTTCTTGTCGTCCCGTCTCGAGAGGGGCAAACTAAAAACTGGTCGGGCGCTTGATAGCAAATTACAATCGTGAAAAAAAGGGTGGGAATTGCTCTTCAATTTCTTGTCACCTACTTAATTATGCGTTTACACGTATAATTTGGTCATGGTACACATGTTTACACATATAACATTGGTTATTTACAAAATACCCACCGGGTTAAGTCATGCGTGACGATGTAGTACAATGAACGGTACTTTTATTAATTTTGCTTATCTGACGACTATCTGTTAATATTTTACTCAAAGTTACTGTAAAATTGGCCGTGGCAAAAATAAATAAATAAATAAATAAATAAATAAATAAATAAATAAATAAATAAATAAATAAATAAATAAATAAATAAATAAATAAATAAATAAATAAATAAATAAATAAATAAATAAATAAATAAATAAATAAATAAAAAATAAATAAAAAATAATAATAATAAATAAGGTTATCTCCTTTCATTTCTTCCTTATAGCCAATTACTTTGGAGGGCTTAAAAGCTCGCATAGACACTTTATCTCAAATTACGAATGCCAAAACCGTCACCGTGGTTCTGGCGCAACTACAAAATTAACTCATGAAACCGACAGGTATATTTGATTCTTACGTTGCCCTTTCTTCACTAGAGAACGTGGTTGACGTCGCTCGACAGACCAACCACACCAATGCGAATCGCTACAATACAATATATAAACAAGTTCGTAATTTGCAACACCTTCCCCAGTTCCAGTCTCTCCTCCTCAAGTTCTTGGGCGAAAAGGAGGACGTGGAGATTTAGAAGATCGTGGAGAAATCTCTGAAAGCTCGACCCCCTTCCGACATACCCACACGATCTGATCCTGTCCCACCTACATCAAGAAGTTTCCATTCCGTGCCATACTTACCACGTGACCGATATCGTTATACCGGCCCCCAGAGGCCATATAATTCACCATCTCTGCTCTGTTATAACTGTCGTCACCTAGAAGACGGTGAAGGATGCATGAACGAAATACCATGTGTAACCTTTTATATTACAATTTAATGGAATGAAATATGTGTGACATAATAAAAACCTTAAGATCACTACATATGTTATTTACAGCGTGTATGAATCCATACTATTTAAAAAATAAATTAAAAAACAAACAAAAAAAACAACAAAAAAACAACAAAAAAACAAAAGAAAAACAAACAGAATATATAATATTCATAAAATACACGAGTCTCTGTTCCTTTTTTGTATTCTACTATGTATGATTTAATTGCATGAAGGATAACATAATTGTATTCCCGACCTTGATTCGGACCGTTTTTTATTCTTTTAAGGCTGGCAACCTGGAAAATGTTAACACTGCGTTGCAGTATGCCCAAAATGCCATACGCCAGCAGGAGTGGTGCTCTATTGAGCCAGATCATAATTTACCCATTGCCCCCCTCCCTCCCCTCGAATGGGTCGCATCTGGTCGTGTACAGTCCTCACCTAATTGGTTACGCTTTAGAGACCCGGACAAATTTATTGCGGGTCAGATCCACAAACACGCATCGTTTTGGGGTCGCATCCTACAAGGAAATCCAAAACACAATGAACTCATGAATTATATCCAAAATGGCGTAAACATATTCTCCTTTTTTCGCCCGTTCCAAGGCTCATTTGCTGGCAAGCACTATAACAGCCCATCTCCCTCGATTGCAACATTTCCCAATAATCACTCGTGCCATGGCTTCCAGGAGTTTATCACTAATACTATTCTGGAACGCGTACGCAATGGTTCCCTATTAGTCGTCGGGGAAGTTGGACAAGTGTCTCCTCCACGTTTGGTTATGCCATTAACTGTAGAACCCTCGAAGCCACGTTTATGCCACGACGAGCGTTTTCTTAACTTGTGGATTAACGATCTGCCTTTTAGTCTGGACTCCCTAGCTGATTTACCTAGATATGTTGGGAGTGGACACTATCAAACCGTCCTAGATGATAAGAATGGTTATGACCATATAATTTTATCAGACAACAGTTGCACATATTTTGGGCTTCTATGGGCTGGATGATTTTTTTTGTTACCGTACCATCCCTTTTGGTTGGAAGGCCAGCGCCTACATTTATCATACTGTGGGCCTGGCGGCCACAAATCATATTCGTTAATTGAATGTCCCATGCTCTCAGTATATAGATGACCGTCATCTCGGACAACTTCGCCTTCCACGAGCTACGTCAAACAAGCCATCTAACTTCGCTCTAGCTGAGGCAGCGGCCTACATCGCGTGCCACATTCTTATTGAGCTGGGTTACTTTATTGGTCTGAAGAAGTCTATTTTAATCCCTCGACGTCTCGTCCCATTCCTGGGTTTTCTCTCCGATTCTGTTAACCAAGCTTTTATTTTACCACAGGAAAAAATTAAGAAGTTCATTACTTTACGAGAATCTATCTTATCTAAAAAATCTTTGTCCAAAAAGAATCTACAGAAACTCGGAGGGAAAATCATATCTTTCATTTTGGCAGTCCCTGCTGCTCGCTTGTACGCATCTGCGGTCTTTCAGGCTGTTTCGAAGGCAACTACTATGAATCGATCGGTACCCATGACTGGCGATTTGGCTACGGAAATTTCTTCCTGGTGGTTTTTGGATACGTAGGCTGGTTTCCTACCCTGGCGAACAGAACAACACTTCCAACACCACCTCTTTTCGGATGCTTCCAACTCCGGATGGGGAGGTATTATTTACTTCCCAAACGAAGTCCCGGTAACGGTGAATGGTTTGTGGTGTGACGACGGGCGCCCATTACCGTTTGCTGTGAAGGAAACACCGCTTTATCCAAAACCCTTCACGCCGTCGCACATCGTCTGAGTAACGCAAGGATTGACTGCTACGTCGACAGTACTACACTTGTCAACGCCTGGCAACGGCAGGGTTCAAGAAGTCCTCGATTAGCTGCCGCTCTGAAAGAACTGTTCAATATTACCCTTCAAAATAATTTTGTGCTAACTCTTCTTCATATCCCATCCACGCATAACCCTGCTGATTACCCATCTCGTGTGCTCTCCGACCTTGACTGCGCTCTCTCGCTCAGCACATGGCACTCCATCCAAGACGCCTTAGGACCCCACACAATCGATCTCATGGCACTTCCTGCGAACGTCGTCTCAGATACGTCGGTCCAACCATTGAAATTCTTCTCACCATTTCCGGTTGAAGAATCTGCTGGAGTCAATGTTTTCTCTCAGTCCCTTGATCCCTCGGAAAACGCATACGTTTTTCCTCTTTTCGTCCTCATTGGCCCCCTACTAAAATTCCTCCAACACCAGCCAGTTAATTTTTCCATGCTGGTTCCAGACTTACAGCCTCGACGCTATTGGTGGCCCCTTTTAGTTAGCTATGCCTCCGAGGCGTTTCGACTTGGGAGCAGAGGAGATTCATACGTACTACGTTTCCCTACAAAAACCGCAGAGGGTTTCGAACCGCGCCCTTTGCAATGGGACCTTTGGGTCTTCCGTGTGTTACATTAATTCCTTTTTGCGCTCCAGGTATACGCGGAGATACCGCGTGTGTGGAATCCGGCCGAAGTATGTGCAGCTGCTTATATCCTAATGATCAAGGCTTTCGTTTTTGTCAGCGATGTGGTTTCCAAAAGGATGCTCATATTGTTTCCCTCCGCACAAAGATACCTTTGGACCTCGCCGCTATTAATGTACGATATGCCTCTCTTCACCACACGAGTAAGAACAAGCCTTACCAACGTCAAAAATCCCGCCTTCATCATGAGCTTGAATGTTTCCTGGCCTCCCTCCCCTCCCCAAAATCCCTTCTTGCCGCGACTCCGTCTGATTTGGTTAAATTCCTTATTTGAAAAGATCCGTTTGGGCACACAGTTATCCATACCGTTCATTGTTCACACTTTGGTACAAAAACACGCAGTGTTTCTTGTCATTGCCCAAGACGTTTAGCAGCTGCCACCGTGGACAATTACATAGGAAAACTTCGAACCATCTTCCAACCTACCGGTCGATCCGACACCACGTCCACGGGCTTGCCTTCCAGTGACCCAGCCTCACACCCAATGGTCAACAGTTATTTATCTGCGATTCGCGAGGAACAGGCTCAAGCCCACGTTACCCCAAAGCAAGCGGTTCCTCTATTGTTCGACAAGTTCACGTCCCTTTGTTACCATTTACACTAGCTAGTATTGTCCGATAACATTACTCCGACGCTTAGATACCTATACGTGAGGGATTTGGACTTCTTTTCCGTGGATTTCTTCTCTGGCAACCGTGTGTCCGATCTTGGCCGCATCAAGACTAAAGAAGTCCTTGCTTTACCCAGCAATACTGGTTTACTCTTTCATCAGACATTTGGGAAAACACTTCGAGCTAATGATGCCCATACATTTGTCCTCCATCCATGCTCAGACTCGATTATCTGCCCAGTCGCCAACCTAAAGCTCTACGTCCACATTTCCCGCGCCATGGGGCT
Organism: Chrysogorgia sp. JL179-B06; assembly: GCA_035772405.1. Classification (NCBI taxonomy): domain Eukaryota; kingdom Metazoa; phylum Cnidaria; class Anthozoa; order Scleralcyonacea; family Chrysogorgiidae; genus Chrysogorgia; species Chrysogorgia sp. JL179-B06. The sequence goes on along the minus strand of JAYKKM010000093.1, from coordinate 769,518 downwards.
TGATCTACGACCGGGTTTCCTATTCCGCTCTACAAATCGCCAGGGACGCGTTACTTACAACGCCTTTCAAGGCTCGGGTGTAGCAAACCGCCTCCAGCGACACCTCACCACTCTGAAAATTCACGCGGGGGAAACCACACATAGCCTCCGGGCGGGCTGTTCCATTACTTTATCCCTGTTGGGTGCTTCTGATGAAGATGTAGCCCATCATGTGGGCTGGAAAACCCTCTCCACCGCTCGCTACTATATGAAGACACGTCAAGTGATGCACACCTCCCCAACAGCCACTCTTCTCAGTCAAGCCACCACATCCACGACACCTCTGTTGCCTATATCAACAGCCGCCCGCGTGGGCGCCCACTTCCGCGCTCGAAATAATTTAGTGGATTTCTCATTGGCCTTTCCATGAACATTCGTGTACCACCTCGCACAACTTATGCCCACCTTCTGAGTATTGGAAGAAGGTTTTGAGAATGTGATATCGCTAACATGAAATATCTGGAATAAACGAAACTTCACACAGTAGTCCTGTGAAATGATTTTATCCCCAATCTTAATTCCCCTTCGGCTTTGGCCATTGTGTGGCGGAGATAGCAGTGAAAATATAATACTATTCAACACAAAGAAAATGGCGACGAAATAATCAATGAATTTACATTGTTTTTTAACCCAATTTTTATTTACGAACGAGATTAATAAAATTTCAAAAATAAATAAGTTTTTAAATAAATATTATTTGGGTACATTTCCTGCAAATATTTTTCCTAAAAAAATATTTTATCCAGAATATATCAGAACTTACATCACAACTTACTAACGATGTTTGTAAATCTAACAACGATATTGCTACGTCTTTTTCGACTGTAGGTTTGTTTTTTCCGCCATGATTCATGTATGAACGTTGTTTATGTAAACAAACCTACGTGAACCATCGTACGTTTATAAACAATCATTTAGACACCTTTTCTCCACTGGCTGTAGCAGAAATCAGGATATTCTGGTGTAGGTCCATATTTTTGGCCGACAAAATGCAACTGTATCCTTCGTACACACGAACATTCGTTCTCAGGCCACAATCCACCGTCGTATGAAATGCACAAGATTGTCATTTTCGTTTTTAACTAATAATTGCGGGAATCTTGAATCGTTCTCGCAAGTCGCAACCGGCATATAATATTCCAGTTAGCGCTTGATTGTCCGAATCTTAGGTAATAGCCTAATCGCGTATTAGGTAATAGCCCATTCATTTTCCAAACTGAATAGATTTTCAGTGAACAATATCTCTGAAAGTTGTATTTCTGAATTTGGGTGCAGTACCTGAACTTTACAGAATAGTGGGGAATTCTACTGTTGTTTCTACCATCAATCACTAAGAAATAAATTACTTGTCTCACACTATTGATGATCCATGAAATAATCAACTCAGATGTTAGTATATAAACAGACACCAAAGGCTGTTGAAATAAGAAAGTGCATCTTTATTATAAAACGGGTCCCCTTTAGAAAAATCAAATTCGTTCAAATATCTAGGGTGCATATGATGTAAATGTACAGGAGTCCATTCAATTGAGTTTACCAAGTAAAATGACGAATCTCGTACTAATTCGTAGTTAAAATTAAAGTTTCTTTCAAAAGTGTCCTCACGACAAAATATCACAATGTGTCGATGGTCGAAATATTCGCTACAAACGTCAACACTTAGACCAGTTCCAAATGTCGAATTTCATGTGTTAAACTTAATTATTAAATTAAATTAAGTTCATGAGAAGTTCGTCGTTTGTCTCAATTAAGTTCGACTAATTTATTTGGAGCATTAGAGAAAATTAAATTATTAAATATCGGAGGACAATAAACCAGCCGAATATCGGTCTTAAATCCATAATTCGTAATTTACCTGAAAAATATCTGAGCCCTGTAACCTGACCGTGAATCCTTCTGATTGGTCAATTGTTAAATGGTGTGTTACCAGGTTATTTGAATATGACCTTTACTATGTGCTTGTAAGCATTGTATTTCATACTGTTGTGCAGTCAATCGTAAAGCTGTGTATTTCTCAGATTTTGTTGCAATAGCGATTACGAAAATACCGTTAAGAAACTTAGTTTATTTGCATTTTCGCCAACACTGACCAACATTTTCGCTAACACTTTACCCAACACATGAAGTTTAGGTTACATGGCGTCCCATACTCGTTGCTAGACCTGCTCCATATCTGCCTCTTGATTGTTTCGGGTTTGTTTCGAGAAGACGGTTTTTTTCGAGAAGACGGGTTTATTTCGAGAAGGCGAACGGTGGGGGAAAGGCGAGCGGGGAGAGGCAACCGCCCGCTTTTTTCGCCTGCCCGCTTATTCGCTCGCCCGCTTTATCGCTCGCCCGCTTTTCAAACCTCTATAAACCCGAAACAAACTAAACCCGTCTCGAAACAAACCGGTACTCTCGAAACACCAGTCCTTAAACAAATAAGAAACAATCAAGAGGCAGACGTGGAGCAAGTATTACTCGTTACGAGCATTTTTTATAATCTTAAACTAATATATTCCGTAATTTAAATATAAATATTAGAGTCCAGCAAATGACTTTTATACAAAACATAATAAAAGAGATTATATTCCGGTTATTTAACTCACATACTTTGATATAAAAGGTAGTTATTTTTGGCGCCAATCTCCTTTAAATGTTTTATTATGTGATTTATACCGTACCTTTTCTTTTTTTTTTGGGTAACCAAGACTTTTCCATAAACAGGCTACGCACGAAGACTAGATTTAAGATGACCAAGAAACTCAACATTGATTGGCCGAATCATGATATCAAAGATTTAGCAGCAGAAGTTGGCATGTCAGTTGATGAAATAGCTTTAATTTCTCAAAAAGTTGACCCAGCTGAACAAGTACTCAAATGGTTGGAAATTAAGAAGGAAGGCACTGTAAAATATCTACAAGAGAAACTCGAGAAGATAGGAAGACACGATGTTCTAGAAATTCTAAACGAAGACCCTTGTGTAAAAAACAATGGTGAGTAGTAAATTTATTTATTTTATTTATTTATTTAATCTTATTTTTACACGGTAGCCCATCAACCATATAGCTACAATAGTTAAAAAGATAAAATTAAAAGATAAAATTAACTAATCCGGCTACATCTAACTTACAAACTAATTAATTATGCATGCATATATATGTACAATGTTAAAATGATTCTAAAATGATTAAAATACAGTATTAAAATAGCAATATAAAATACTAAAATCGTTAAAATACCTCAATTCCATATTAACCAGTGTAAACTTTTGATGGTTGTCCAATACTGTCGCACGTATACGAGTCGTTAGATTCGTAAAATGTTGTTACGAGCCGTACGAGTGGTAAAAGTCGTTAACGATTCTTGTAAAGGAGTGTACGAGTCGTGAATGTTAAAAAACATTCGGCCCACACGCAATGGTTAACGAATCGTACGACTCGTGAGGTGGTTTAACGAGTCGTAAAATGAGCATGACGACTCGTAAGATGTGTTATATACCGTGCCTAAGCCTAAGGTAGGCCCTAAAAAAGTTGTGGATTCGTACGACTCGTGAGGTTGTTTAACGATTCGTAAAATGGCCATGATGACTCGTAAGATGTGTTATATACCGTGCCTAATCCTAAGGTAGGCCCTAAAAAAGTTGTCGACTCGTACGGCTCGTGAGGTTGTTTAACGAGTATTAAAATGAGCATGACGACTCGTAAGATGTGTTATATACCGTGCCTAAAGTAGGCTCTAAAAAAGTTGTCGACTCGTACGACTCGTACGACTTGTGAGGTTGTTTAACGAGTCGTAAAATGTACATGACGACTCGTAAGATGTGTTATATACCGTGGCTAAGCCTAAGGTAGGCCCTAAAAAAGTTGCCGATTCGTACGACTCGTACGACTCGTGAGGTTGTTTAACGAGTCGTAAAATGGCCATGACGACTCGTAAGATGTGTTATATATCGTGGCTATATGCCTAAGCTAGGCCCTAAAAAAGTTGTCGATTCGTACGACTCGTACGACTCGTGAGGTTGTTTAACGAGTCGTAAAATGGCCATGACGACTCATAAGATGCGTTATATACCGTGGCTAAGCCTAAGGTAGGCCCTAAAAAGTTGTCGATTCGTATACGACTCGTACGGCTCGTGAGGTTGTTTAACGAGTCGTAAAATGAGCATGACGACTCGTAAGATGTGTTATATACCGTGGCTAAGGTAGGCCCTAAAAAAGTTGTCGATTCGTACGACTCGTACGACTCGTGAGGTTGTTTAACGAGTCGTAAAACGAGCATGACGACTCGTAACATGTGTTATATACCGTGGCTAAGCCTAAGGTAGGCCTAAAAAAGTTGTCGATTCGTACGACTCGTACGACTCGTGAGGTTGTTTAACGAGTCGTAAAATGGCTATGACGACTCGTAAGATATGTTATATACCGTGCCTAAGGTAGGCTCTAAAAAAGTTGTCGACTCGTACGACTCGTACGACTTGTGAGGTTGTTTAACGTGTCGTAAAATGGCCATGACGACTCGTAAGATGCATTATATACCGTGGCTAAGCCTAAGGTAGGCCCTAAAAAGTTGTCGATTCGTATACGACTCGTAGGGCTCATGAGGTTGTTTAACGAGTCGTAAAATGAGCATGACGACTCGTAAGATGTGTTATATACCGTGGCTAAGGTAGGCCCTAAAAAGTTATCGATTCGTACGACTCGTACGACTCGTGAGGTTGTTTAACGAGTCGTAAAATGGCCATGACGACTCGTAAGATGTGTTATATACCGTGGCTATAAGCCTAAGGTAGGCCCTAAAAAAGTTGACGATTCGTACGACTCGTACGACTCGTGAGGTTGTTTAACGAGTCGTAAAATGAGCATGACGACTCGTAAGATATGTTATATACCGTGCCTAAGGTAGGCCCTAAAAAAGTTATCGATTCGTACGAATCGTACGACTCGTGAGGTTGTTTAACGAGTTGTAAAATGGACATGACGACTCGTAAGGTAGGCCCTAAAAAAGTTAACCATCGGTATACATCTGCATCAGATGGCACCGATCGCTTCAATAATAATAGATGCTTTCGCGTTCGTACGCTACAATTCATTCATTCCACATATAAGTGTTTCTTAACCCAAACAATTCAACCATATACTTTGTCTAAACTTCAAACAAATATGTTACGTTACATCATCGCCACCAGTAGCTTTAATGATCATGCATAAGTTATCTGTTTATTTGTGTTATCTCGTTCTTAAAAAAACTTGCAAGAAATACTTAATAAATATAATATGCAAGTAAATATCCTGTACACTATAATTCATTCATAACACATATAAATGTTTCTTACCCAAACAAACTCTTGACATGTATCACTACTATTTATTACGATGGCTTCAATTGTCACATGCACCATCGCCACCGATACTCGACAGCTTTAATGATCATGTATAATTTGTCTGTTATGTATTATCTCGTCTTAAAAAAACTTGCAACAAATATCTTGCGTTCTTAAATAACCTTTTACCACATATAAATGTTTCTTAACCCAAACAAACTCTTGATGGTTTCCATATGATCCTACGATCGCTCAATTTTAAAATCGACGATCATAGCGATAATATGGAAATGCACACGCTCAGCGATCCTGGCCATCGCACCGATAGTAGCGATCGCGATCGTCGATGTTCTATCTCGGCGATCGCAGCGATTATATGGAAACACTGGTTCAGCGATCCTGGCGATCTCAACGATCGGTATGTACCCCAGCAACACTCGGTATTTTTGTTTTGGTTAAGATATGGAAATATGAAAATAGTTATTGGTGAAGAATTAGTATTTAAATGGAGATTTATATGTAAATAGTTATTAGTGTGATTATGTTACTTGGCGGAAGTGAGGAACGTTTGGTGTTTTGATTAAACAATTATTTTGACGTAAGAATTACATGATGGCGAGCAATGTTTATGACAACACGTGTCTTATTATCGCAAGCACAGCTTTTCATTCTAGTATACCTTATACCTTTAAAAGAATGATCTGAAGACGAAGCTGTGGGACAAGAGTGTGAAAAGCTCCAAGCTAGTTCTTCTCTCATTCGAAATATCTGTCGAACCCAAAAACGATATTTCCTTGGCGCAGTTATAGCCGTTTCAAACGTCGAATTTGTCATGTGTCGAATCAAATACATCGCATTATGCACATGATAAGTTCGAGGTAAGAAACAAATAAACAATTAACTTCCACTTATTTAATTGCGGTTGACTGCAATATTAAAGGCGCTGTTACACTGTGCAATTTTTTTCATGCAACTAACTTGTCTCGCAACACTGATCTAGAGGCATGTTAAGCAGGCCCGCACAAAGACAAAGGTTAGTACACACGAGGCGACAAATCCCGGGGACATGTCGCGGTGACATGTTGCATGGACAAATCCCGTCGTGTGTACTAGGCAAAACGTTGTCGCGGGACAAAATGTTGTCCCCGAAACATGTTGCATGTATTCAAAATGATTGGTTGCATTTACACCTTTTACTACATGCCTGTAGATCAGTGTTGCGAGACAAGTTGCATGAAAAATCGCAGTGTAATAGCGCCTTAAATTCTACCGCTTCGGTCGGATATAACGATCAAAGTGCGACGGTTTCAACCGTCCAATTTATCATGTGTCGAATGTAATACGGCTCGTCAAAACAAACTGGGACGGCATTTAAGATCAGTACTTTTAAAATGCAATCCGAACGAGTTCTTTTTATGGGAGGCCGATTACGTTCGACAAAATAATAAATTTTATGTTTGAAACCGACGTCCAATTTGTCGAATCTAACACACATTAGGCCCGTTTCAAACGCGTCTAGGTTGCCATGTGCCGAGCTTAATCGTTTGAATTAAGCACATACATGATGAGCTCGACGTTTGAAATAATTAAGTTCGACTGTTTTAATTAAGTTCGACCGCGAAGTTCGACCCGTGTGACAGGAAATCCCCCCCAAGGAAATTATCCCCCGTGGGGGGCGAAATTCGTAAGGAATTTCGCCCCCCTAGGGGCGAATTCTCTAGGATATTTGTCCCTCTCATTTCCTTTTTACAAAAAAAAATACTTAAATATATTAGTTGACCAGTTCAGAGACAGGTTCAGAGGAGTTTAGTATTTATATAACTATTGGACTTGTTACTCGGGCTACCTCGAGTCTAGGTTTCGGCATTTTCGTTTTTGTGTACCCAAAGTTGCGGCAAAAGGCTTTGCGAATTGCATAATGATTTTGACTATATCTATGCATGTTAACCATGTTAGCTTTCTTTTCGATCGAGTGTTTAGTAGCCGGGTGTTTTGAGGTGAAGTGTTCTTGCCTACTTGGCCGTTGGAAGTGTTTGAGAACAGCTATATTGCTGGCAAGTATCGTGTTGTTAAATACGCTCAGGGTTGGTCTAGCCCAGTCTAGGTTTCGGCATTTCGTTTTTGTGTACCGAAAGTTGCGGCAAAAGGCTTTGCAGAAAAAACTATAAAGAATAAGTACACGCGTAAATAGGTACTTGTCAATGAATCGCAGTCTGAAAAGCATTTACGAGACCTGTAAACCCGCAAAGTAATGCAAAGATTCTCTCCAGGATAATTGGATGAGAGAAACACAGATGAGAGATTAAAGAAAGAACTCGCAGAACCGTGGACGAAACGTCAACATGACAACATATAGTCGTTGCAAGGCATGCAAGCGAATTGAAGCGAGTTCGGACTTTCGTTTTATTGGCCGAATGAATCGCAGTTGGAAAAGTTTACCGAGACCTGTAAACCCGTAAACCATTGCAAAGATTATCTCCAAGATGAGAGAAACACAGATGAGAGATCACAACATCTTGACTGCAGAGATAATAATTACAAAGTACCTTATAAGCCTATAGATATATATATATTTACAACATGTCAAAAATTAGACGATCACAGAGCCAAGTGTTAAAAATAAAAGTTACACGTGAGGAAAGTGTAATAACAACGACTCATGATTGATAAGGATTGATAAGGATTTATTGTATTTATTGAAAGGTTTATTGTAAAACTACATCCTGCCTGTTTTCTTTTTTAAACAAACAATATCAAGAATGTTACGCCTTGCTGACGTTCTTAACTAATCAAGAACATAGTCCTTGCACCACAGTCTGGCTTTGTTCTTTCACGGGTGGATCTCCTATAGTGTCCAAGACTGCAGCCTCATTTGGGTTTATTGCTTCTGGTGACTTAGTTAATAAGTTCTCTGGCAAAGTTTCCAATGACACAGGTAGTCCAACTTGGGGTTGATCTGGAACTGAATCTTGTTGGTCTTCTTGGGGAGGTGATGCATCTTGTGGTGATAGAGAAGGTGCCATAAAACGTTTGACGTGACCAATGTTCCTTTTTAATGTGGTGCTTCCACGCTTGATAACTAACAGGTGTCCATTTCGATGCTCCACCACGTATGGGCTAGGGTCGAACAATGCTGACAACTTGTCTTGCTTCTTCATCTGCAACAACACCTCATCACCCGGTTGCAACTCTGACTCGACACCCTTTCGGTTTGCTAGATCTGCCCCTCTTTGCTTGCGTTCTGCATCTGCGTCTCTTGCCTCCTGATCCGTTGTTTCGTGTTGGGCTTTCTCGAACTAAGGCAATTTGGTCATAATTGAGAGAAACATTCATCGAATTATGAATACACACATACCCCATAAGATGACTAGTTCGCGGTACAACCTTCCTTGGTTCAGTCGTTCACTCAGGCGTCTAACAAGAGCTAAACAACACATTTATAATAAAGCAAAGAAATCGGGAAAACATGAGCATTGGAAAGAATTCCAAGCTGCTAGAAAACGATTGCACCATAATTTGAAGTCAGCAAGAGAAACATACATCTCAGACTACCTTGGAGAAGCTATTGTAGAAAACTCCAACGCTTTTGGTCATATATTAAGTTTAAAATGACGATCCCGGTATAGCTGATTTCAAGGTAGACGGCCAGGTTATTAGCGATGGAGACTTAAAATCAGAACTTCTAAACAAACAGTTTTCTAGCGTTTTTACTGACGAAGATCTTACTGACATTCCTGTTGTTGGCGAAAATCCAAAACAGAGAATTGGCGCTCTTATTGTCACACTTCCAGGCGTTATCAAGCAACTCCAATCCCTGAAACCACACAAGGCTGGTGGTCCTGATGAAATCGCTCCATGGTTCCTAAAAGAGTATGCATTATAAATCGGCCCCATTCTAACAACCATTTATCAAAACTCTATTAGTAGTGGAATTGTACCTTCTAAATGGAAACATGCTAATGTGTGTGGCATATTCAAGAATGGAGAGAAATCTGATCCTACAAATTATAGGCCGATATCACTAACTTGTATAGCTGCAAAAGTGCTCGAAAATATTATCCACAGCCACGTGATGAAACATCTACAACAACATAAGATCTTGACAGACGTGCAGCACGGTTTTAGGGGCAAAAGATCCACCGTAACCCAACTAATTCTTACTGTCCATGACATGGCTAAGACCATTCAGGATAACAAATCCGTTCATGCCGTGGTGCTAGACTTCAGTAAAGCATTTGATAAGGTTCCCCATCAACGATTACTTGCGAAGTTACATTACTACGGTATACACGGAACTCTACTTACCTGGTTTGAGTCTTTTCTCACCGAACGCTCCCAGTCAGTTATTTGTCATGGCAAAAGATCCAGTTCCACGTCTGTTCTGGAGTTCCTCAGGGAACAGTACTTGGACCGCTGCTATTTTTGTTATATGTCAACGATCTGCCAGATAATTTGAAGTCCTCTATCAGGCTTTTTGCGGATGATGCATTGGTATACGGTATCATCTCGTGTGACGAGGACTGCGATCGACTTCAGGAAGATTTGTGTCAATTAGAAATATGGCAAAGTAAATGGCAAATGGTATTTAAGCCTTCCAAATGCAAAACCATTTGTATCTCTACAAAGAAATGTCCACCCAAAAATAAATATTTTCTTTGTGGCGTCGAGTTGGAACAAGTTGAATCGCTTACATATTTAGGAGTTATCCTGAACAGTAATCTGAAATGGTCACAGCACATTACTTCCATCTCAGGGAAAGCAAGCAAAGTCCTAGGCCTTATGAAAAGGAATCTGTGGCATTTTCCGAATAGAATCATGGAAGCTACATACACGTCCATAGTCCGCCCTAAATTAGAGTACGCCAGTGCTGCTTGGGATCCGTATCTAAAAAAAGTTGTTTCTACCCTTGATCGAGTGCAGAGAAAGGCGGAACGTTTTTGCTCCAACAATTACCACCCTACAGCTAGTGTCTCCACCATGCTCCATGACCTGGGGTGGAATAGTTTGGAGACAAGAAGATCACAGACAAGACTCGCTCTCTTATATAAGATGAGTAGGAACTTAGTTGATATAGACGTAGATACGTATCTTCGGCCCCATAGCGAACGTAGAACTCGAAGTAGCCATAACTATAAATATGTACTTGACAAAGCTACCAAAAATGTTTATTTTTATTCCTTTTTTCAAAGAACAATTAGACAGTGGAATATTCTCCCTGCCGATATTGTTAATGCAAATTCTTTAGACTCTTTTAAGCTTAAGTTATCAAATTTTTCGTCATTAGACTTTTAAAACTTTTAGACTTTTAAAACTTTTAATATGTAGTAATTTTACAGTTGGTGTGATATCCGTACGGAAATTACCGACTTAGTTCAATGTAAATGTAAATGTAAATAATCTTTCTTCCATATAGGAGCTCTGCTGGACTGACACCGCGGTAGTTGTGTGGGCTGTTGATCTGTATGCTAGAAGAAACTTCCCAGATATCTCGTTGTCACACTCTTCCTTCAGCCTGGGCTGCACGCATTGCTTTCAATAATGATCTATTCTGACGTTCAACTTCGCCATTTGCCCGGGACCAGAGAGGAATTGTTTCCGGTGTTTGATCCCCCGCTGTTCTAAGAAATCGTGCATTTCTTTGCTTACTAAATTTGACCCGTTGTCTGTCCGTAACGTTTCTGGGATTCCATGTCTTGCAAAATGTTTCTCAAGGCGATCCATTATGACTCTGCTTGTGGTGGTCTTTATAATGTGTACGTATATCCACCGGCTGTAGTATAATCCACCAGGACCAATAAACTTTCTCCCGTTGGAAGTGGTTCCATAAGATCAAGTACCAGATCTCTCCAGGGCTTTGTAGGCATTGTTGTTGTGACTTGTCTTGACAACAGGAACACTGTTTGCTGGGGTCACTGCCTGACAAGCAAATACAACTTCTGCAATGTCTTTCGACCATGCTATTCATTCCAGGCCACCATACTTTGCTTCTCAGTCGATCTTTCGTTTTCACTACCCCCTGATGGCCCTCGTGCGCTAGGTGCAAGACTATCTCGCGTAGACTCTTTGGTATGACGATGCGGGTGTCTCGTAACACCATGCAGTCTTCCTATTTACCGTTATTTCATTTGGAACAAGTTTGAAGGAGCTTGGGGCTGATGTTCAGTTCCCTGTTTTCCAGCACTTTCTCACTTCGGTCAATTATTCGTCTTCTCCAGACACCTTTTCAATTTATTTCTTTGTCAACTTAGCGCGGTGTGGCGTTGTATGCGACCATTCTTACATACAGTTGTAGCTATCTGTTGCCAGGCCATATATTCTTCTGATGCTTTCTTGTTGGTTAGTCGACTGAGGCAATCAGCGATATTCTTTCCAATTGTGTATTTTAATGGCATCAAACAACGCAGGACCAATCTCTCTACTCTTGCTGATGCATGGTCTTGATCGTGGACCGTAGATTGTCTCTAGTGCCTTGCAATCTGTCACAAGTTCAAATGAAGGCAGTTCAAGCAGATACAGGTGGAATCTTTCGCATACCCAAACTACGGCCAAAGCTTATTTTTCTGCTTGACTATATATCTCCGTTCAACCTCGCTGAGGCTACGACTTGCGAAACACACTGCTCTCTTCACTCCATCTTTCCCTTGAACAAGAATGCCACCCAGACCTACGGGACTGGCGTCAGTGACAACTTCTGTTGGTGCTTCTCTGTCGAAATAGGCCATCGTCGATGCTTCTGATAACCGCTGTTTTAGCTCCACAAGGCTTCCTCTTCTTCTTTTCTCCATTGCCACTTTACCTTTTGACGGTTAAACTTCTCAAGGGCTCTGCGATTGTGGCAAAGTCTGGTATGATTCTCGAGCTGAATCCAATGAGGCCAAGAAAACTTCGCAGTTCTGCTACATTACCAGGAGCTGTCGCATCTTGAACCGCTCTCACCTTCTCTTCAGTTGGCACGACACCATATTTGCTAAGCAGGAGTGCCATGAAGACAATTATGTCCATACCAAACAGACACTTCTTGTTGTTGAGTGTTAGGTTTCTTTCTTCCAATCGTTGCAACAGCTTACGGAGATTTTCGTCATGCTCCTGTTTGGTCTTTCCATGAAGCACAAGATCATCGGCTGGTTGATGTTGGTGACGCCCGGACAACCGGAAATTGTTTGTGTTATGATGTGTTGGTATTTTTCTGGTTCGCTGTTGATTCCAAAACTGAGTCGTTTGTACCGATAGAGTGAATCACCCACGTCAAATGTGGTGATTGGTCTTGACGCTTCATCTAACTCGATTTGATGGAAGCCATGGACCCATATTCATATCCAGCTTCGAAAAGACTGCGCTTCCATATATTCATCTCTTCCAACATTTCTTCTACAATGGGAATAGGCAACTTCTCTCTCAGTATGGCTTCATTCGCTCGTCTCATATCCCCACATATTCGAACTTCATCCTGGTTGGGCTTATAGGGACATAAACAGCATGACTCACCCATGTTGTCGGACCTTCTACTTCCTCTATGATTTCCAGGTCAAGCAGCTTACCAATAGTGTTCATCACCTTATCTTTGAGGGGATATGGAATCCTTCTTGGCTTGTGAGCGATGGGCATGGCATCAGGTTTGATGTGTAAGGACAGTTGATAATTTGACAACTTACCAACACCACTGAATACTTTGGGAAACTTATCTGTAATATCATTTATGTCCTTGCTTACTTTATTCACACTTGGAGCCACTTCGATTCCAGGTCCAACTCGAAGAATGTTGAGCCTTTTTGCAGCTGAACTCCCCATTATGCACCGTCCTTCTCCTTCTGTTACAAGGACTGTTTCTTCCGTCTGTTCTTTTCCACACTCTAAAACTGCTTTGAATTTGCCCACTACTGATAAAGTGTTATTGCCATATACTCTAAGTTTTCTGCCATCCGGTTCGAGGTAAGGTTGACTTGTAATCCACAATCTTTTAGCTCCTTGAATTGATTTTCTCCAAGCACTGTGGATTGGGCAGCAGAGTCGATCAACATTTTAGTTGGAGTACCTTGTAATGTCACAGTAACCAACGTTGTCTTGGCTCTCTCCCGTCACATATATAGGAAATGCATATGATCATCACTATCATACTCCACTTGATTGATATTTCTTCCATCTCTCCTTTGTTTGTTTGACTGCTCACTTTTATCTCGACTCCTCTCGCTGTTTCTTGCTGCTGTGTTGCGATCGATTTTATTTCGACAACATACTGCCCAATGACCTTGCATTCCACACTTGGCACAAGTCCCCCCTCGAGCTGGACAGTTCTGATCTCTGGCAATGTGCCCTATTTTACCACAGGCATAACATCTCATGGGTTTCCAGTCTCTTTTCTTTGAATTTTGCTTTTTTTTCGCTGCCCACCATGTTTACAGTGCTTTCTTCATTTCCAGTAATACTACTCGCTTGTTGTCTAGCTGTCTGCCATGCTCTTGCTTTATTAAGCGCGTCGTTGCGCTTAATGTTTGGTACTTCAAATAGTTTTGTTCTTATGTCATCTGAAGCAATTTTTTCTAAAAATTGATCTCTTACCGCATCATTTATCGCATGTTCTCCATAGCCACAGTGTCTTGCTTGTTTCCGAAGTCGAAGGACAAAATAATGCACATCTTCTCTGGTCTCCTGCTTTAGCTCTCTTAATCTATGCCTCTCTGTCTGTGGTTCAATGTACGTATACATTTCTTGTACTCGTTATCGTCGTCTGCTTCGATCGCTTGCAGGCGGAGGAACAACAACCAAATTTTCAAAAATATCTTGTACACCAGGACCAGCTCTATATAATAGCTCATTTCGTTTTCGAACAGGATTTTCTAAGTTAACTTTTCCTTCAGCGTAATATGAAAAGTTTCGGAGCCATACACGCCATTTCTCTGCCAGCTGTGATTTTGGACCAGAGATTTATCCATCGCCTGTAATTTGTGTTCCATGGTTAACTACGAAGGTTGTTTTGCTATCCTCGTCGCCAATGTAATAACAAGGACTCACGAAATAAGGATTGAAGTTATAAATGTTCCATTCAAGCGACACTTTGCCAAATCGAACTTCACGATTGTAGTATTTGCTGAGTTATCTAGCGGTCGAACGGTCATATTTGAAATCGAACTATTAATATAATGTCGAAATTGAATCTGATCATTTCAGAACACCATACATGTAATTCGAACAACATTTACTCGAAACGAGCAAATTAACCAATTTACCATTCAAGCGGAACTTTTGCCAAATCGAACTTCACGATTGTAATATTTCCGACTATTGAACGATTTACAGCTAGTATCTGGCGGTCAACTTTCAAATCGAACAAACGAACGGGAAATATACCTTCCTGGCTAATATTAAAATAACTTACGGAAATCACTCAGGATGTGACCGTTGTCAAAAACATTGAAGTCACAGTGTCTCATTCAATTAAGACGCCAGAAAGATTGGGAATCGAATAGTTGACACTATAATCGACTCCCTGTTTTGTCTGTTTTCGCTTAATTTTGCTTATGAACTGCCGAAATTCAAGAGTATTTGAGAGCCTGTGGACAAGAATGCCGATTATGCATCAGCGCTGTTAACAGCACAAACTATTCCAGTTATCGAGTGGAACTCGACCACCATCGACAATGTCCTAGTTCAAGGAGGACAACATGTTCCTCGTGAGGGATTTCTGTCGACATGTCGTTGAACATGCAACATACAAACTGACAACTGTTGTTTGTTGCCGTTGGTTATAACACATTAGACAGGTCAAACAACTCGTGCGTTAGACCTTATTGTAAAGTTTACTTTTTCTGAACCAAACGTTCGAAGAGGAGTATAAATCTGCAAAAATATGATTTGGCCGCCATCTTCAAAAACAGCATCGTAATTTAACCCAAATACGTCGAACGTTTTCTTGACAAATAATCAACCCTACAAGCTCTCTTATACCTTAAAACAAAGATAATTTATCTGTCTACAATATACGTAAACGTTATTGTGCTTCCTTATGCTTAGTTTTTTTAAAAAAGCGCAATGATATTCGTGTGGGGTTTCCAGCCTCCAGGGAGCGCTTCGAAAACATTCATTAACATTACATCAGAAATTTAAACATGCCTAGTGTAGCTGCTGTATTTCGAAAGGTAGCTATATAGGCCGTATGCTGTGACCTGAAAATGTGCCTAGAAAACGATTTTCATTAAGCATGTCGTAGAACTGAAATAATTTTACATAACTTCCCTTTTTAAAACACCCTGAGCCCGAATCCAAAAAGTTCCCGCTCCCTAGACCCGCAGTTTTTTCGCAAAATCCATATTTATTTTCACTCCTTCGACGAACTTTAAACAAACACGCGCCATTTTGAAATTAAATAACATCAGCCTCAGTAATCCTCTTTATCCCGTTATTGCTCCCCAGTCTCTGAAATTTATGACCGTGTTATAATTTAGAGCAATGTTATTTAACCTGCTTCAAATAAACACAACTCACCATGGTTTTCAATCACTGACCTATATATAACTGGACTGCGGGTACCCCTCAGAAAAATGTCACCAAAATGTTTTCAAGATGGCCGATTTATGGGTCCTATTCATGGTAGCGACCACTGACCACTGATCTTTTTATGGTTTTAAACACTGGATATCCATATAATCAAAGCAATTGTTAAAACTATACAGGTAGAAAACATTTGTTATGTCCAGCGAAATTACTTTACTTAGTATTTATACATACAAAAACGTATTGTAGGCGAATAAAAAAGCAATTGAATGACATTCTTCAAAAAACACTCACAACATTTTTTAAAAGCGAAGAAATTTACTGAATACTTTTTTCATACACTTTGAAGAAGTTTTATTGTCTTTTACATATAATTCAATAACATTTACTAGCTTTAAACAAACCATTCTTGCGACAAAAAAACACGCAAAATTAAAAATAACAGCTTGGCCGTAAAATCACAGCCGAAGAATCTGGTGAGCTATCGAGTAGCACATTTTGTTGAATTAGTGAACTAAATACAGCACATTTTGGTAGCTTATTAGCCACTCCCCAGTGTATGTGTGAGGGGTGAAGGTTGTGGCCCACCTTAAGTAGGGGCTATTGATTTAAATAATAAAAATACTAATAATAATAATAATAATAATAATAATCATAATAATAATTTGGATATCGCCTGCCCTATCGACACTAGAGTAAACAGCAAAGAAAAGGAGAAAATTGAAAATTACAAGAATCTGAAAAGGGAGATTACACGAATTTGGTAGTACAAAACCGTAAAAGTCGTACCCATCATAATTGGTGCGTTTGGTACCCTACCAAAGGGGTTGGAGAAATGGCTTGGAGTAATCGAGATGTCCAACTTGTTAGAATAATTGTTGCAGAGGGCATGTTTACTGGGATCAGCTAGGATTTTAAGGAAAGTTTTAGATACATAAGAGTGAAGCATGTTATGACAAGGCACCTAAGGACACGAGAAGTAGCTTGATGCCTCATTGAAGACACCAGCGTTAAGTAGTTTGCTGCGTTTTTCAAAATAATAATAATAATAATAATAATAATAATTTATTAATATGGCGGCGAGTAGCGAGGACGTGTAAATGAAGAGTTCTGATAAGACTTTGAATTTCACAACCTTTGCGAAAGTGGGCCAAGCCTAAAGCGTCGGTACACATTCAGAAAGCACCATAGTTTTGTTTAAACAAACGAGAAGGTGACTTAAGGCAATACTAAATACTAAGATAATATGTTACAGCAAGGAGAAGCGGCTAACAGATCTACAGCGGGTAGATCTAACAGATTGAAATGGACCAACAAAATGAACAGCGATTTGTTAGAATGTAAGATGAACGCTCAAGAACGTGCAACATCGGATAATCGGTTATAGGAAAACGTGCACGGTCGGAAAATCGGTTATATAAAAATCATGAAGGAATTTTGGGAAGAAGCCGGATACGCTAGACTGAACCTATCCTGTCAAAACCTTAGAGATCAAGCATCTATAGACTGAAGAAGACAACTGGAAATGTAACGGATACGATCTTGAGAAACATCAATCGAGGAAACGAAGAATAAAGTCAACAGTCAGAAGGAAATATAGACATTGGAACTAGAAATGAAGTTAACAGCATTCAAAGTTCTGAACCACATTTGCATATTACATCACGTAATGTAGCCCCAGAGGAACAAGAGATGCAATTAAATACGAGGTAAACGAGTTACTTCATTTAGCAACTCCGATTCTCGGATATAAAAATGTCAGCACAGCCGTGAACGAATCGATGAAAAGCAATGTTTCCATTGACCCAACAGAAAATCCTTTTTTTTTTTTTTGTGGATGGTAAACTGCATACTCTACTCTGTAGTGATCGCCTTTCTTATCAAATAAAAAAGAAGCTTTCTTATCTTAAATAAAAAGAAGCGTGAAGAGGCCAGAAGAATTAATAAACAATTTCATCAGGATCCTGGGAGTGTTTACATCGGCTTTAAGAAGATCGTAAAAGATCAAGCCAATACGGAAAACTCAAAATACGTTCTGGGTAGATCAGACAAAGAAGACAAGCAAGAAAGATTCAATGATATCGCGGAAGCTACTGGTTTCTGGAAATCGCTATGGGAAGGTGAAGGAACAGGGAAAGTCACAACCGAGTGGCTTAAATAAATTAAATAAGCGATTGGTGAAAGAGTTCCCCCACCCTCGGAGGAGGATTTAAGGTTTATTAAGGATTAAAGGTGATCTCTAAAAAGCGAAATTGGAGTGCGCCCGGAGCAGATCGTGTCGCTAATTTTTGGTGCAAAAAGGTGGAGGTCCTTCAAACGAGAGTTGACAAATCCTTTCAAGCAATAGCACAGTATGATCATGGGATACCCAGATGGTTCACAGGAGGGAAAACTTCGCTTATCCCTAAACCGGGTGAATTCAACAGTGGACACCACAGCCGGCCCATTACATGCCTGAATACAGTGTATAAATGGTTCCCGTCTAATTCCCTATTGAAACCAGTTGATCATCACTTAGACAGATATGGCCTGATGCAGGGCGAGCAAAGGGGAGCCAAAGAGAATTGTAGTGGAACGTTTGATAATTTTATGATAGATCGTATGGTATGTCAAGATAGTCAGAGAGGCAAGAGGAATGTTAGCATGGGATGGATAGATGTGCCTAAAGCTAGATGTTTTCCCTGCATCGTTTTCCGAGATGGGTTTGTAACGCGGTAGCAAGGCTTAGTGGTAAATGGAACACTAGAACAAGAAATACGTGTACGCAGCAACCCATCACCCGCTTACTATTTGAGGCTTTAATAGTGTAGTGCTCAGTTACTACATAAAAATAAGTAAATAATTCATTTGCCAATTTGAACAGTTTTTCAAGCTGCTCATTTTTTGGGTGCATTTTGTGGGTAGGGCACTGCACAGAACATGAGTGTGAAATATATTAAATGTGACTTGCAGGTTTTTTATTTTAACATGGTAAACTGTTTGCTACTCAAGCTTTTAACGCAAACTCAGAAAATGTTTCTGAGCCCCAGACGGGAATCGAACGCACAACCATCATGATCTCCGCTTAGACGCTCTAACCATTGAGCTACCAGAACTCAGGTGGAACGCAACGCAGCCTTCGTTCTGCCATCTGAGTTCTGGTAGCTCAATGGTTAGAGCGTCTAACCAGAGATCACGAAGGTTGCGGGTTCGATTCGCGTCTGGGGCTCAGATTCACGTTAAAAGCTTGAGTAGCAAACAGTTTACCATGTTAAAATAACCAAGCTGCAAAGTCACATTTAGTATATTCTGATAAGATATACAGACATATCGAGACTGCTGAATTAGCAGTACGTATGTCGCACGTACGAACTAGTACGCAACGCAGCCTTCGTTCTGCCATCTGAGTTCTGGTAGCTCAGACAGTTTACCATGTTAAAATAACCAAGCTGCAAGTCACCTTTAATATATGAATGGGGAAGTCTGGCATTATTAATGTGTCTCACAGACAGGGTTAGAAACCAATTGTGTAACTCTTGATTATTGAAATTAATAATTAATTTTATTAATAATATAATATTAATTTCATTGAAATTATTTATGTCAGTTATGTTTTTCATAATAAATAATCAACATACATGTTTAACAGTGGTTACTCATAATTTTATTCAAAGTATATACAGTTGTATTCATGAGACTGGATAACCTATGAATGATATTGCAATATAGTAGTGGTACTATGTTGGTACATGTATGCACATACATGCATGTACATACATGAATATGTACTGTAACCTGCATGTTCCTTGTTGGCATTGCTTAATCTAATTATTTCACCAATATTTCATTAATTCAGAATGAATTCCCTTCAGCTGCTTGTTATCAGTGAGGTTATATACCACTTGTTTAATCCCTAACATTGATCCCCTGACACAGAGCATGCCATATATCAGATGAGCGTAAATGCTGATTGACAGAGTGTTATAGTCGATATAGACAGCCAGTATGGTGCATGTTCAGTAAAATGTAAGAGATGCCCAGATGGCAGCCGGCCAGGTTAGTCCTATTTGCAGTATAAACACAGCTATAGTCTGTACTTTTTACATCATTACTACCAGAACTCTCTATATAGACTAATTATCACGGCCGGGCCGGTGATGAATAATTTAAATAAAATTATAAAATCTGCCATTAAAAGTGTGTATTTAACATTTGTTATTCTGCAATATTACCGTATCAAGCACATGATTTAGCCTGAAAACCAGCCGTCCATCTCATTTGATCTCTCTTAGAGTGGAACCAATGAGATGGACCGCTGGTTTTAATTCAGGATAATAATTTAAATGGTGTATAATATATACATTCTAGTCTCCATTCTAAATATTAAATTCATTGATTCTTTAAACAGCACTAATTATTTAATTGTTCTTTATTTGCTTTCACATTTAAAAGTCTTTCATTCGACATGAGGATTGACTTGTGATTACCATGCATCTATCAAATCAATAAATATATTTTACTAACTGTACAAAAAGTGCAAAAACATTATGGACAAGGCTACTCGTTGAGGTAGCCGAGAAATCAAAATACGACAACACGTACGGAAATGAGTGTTGCTCAAATTTGCAAAAGTCATATTGAGCTGTAAAGCCAAGACAGTACATAACGAAGATTCAAAGAAGAAACTGGTCTAAACTATGTGCTCGTATAATACTCCTCGTCCTGCTTACAACTTCTCTTTACGTTACTGATCTCTCCAAGCCTGCGGGCTATTAAAGATAGCGAAGTCCGGTCGCTTACCTGCTGTGTCTGTTCACTTTTAATTTTGTAAGCATCACCAAACTTCTCGCTTTTGTTCACGGTCTTTTGACATCATAGTATCGTTGTGGTTTTTCTCTTAGCAAGCCGTATTTCGCGTTGATGGTTGGTGTTTTGGCTGGTGTTTGGCCTTCTACGCTGGGACGGCGCGAAGGGCCGTCCGAGCGAGGGGATAACAGTAAGAACGAAGAAGGGCATTGAGACATCAGAGGTCATCAGTTTCACCAAGGGATTACCCCAGGGAGACGCTGTCTCCCAGATTATAAACGTTATGTTTAAATCCTGTTGCATGGAGCCTGAAAGCTACTGAGGGTACCGTCTGACCAAGCAGATAGGAATGAAGATCACCGAAGAGTAAATTTTCATGTCACCAATATACTGGTCCCGGTTTGGTCTTAAAATGTATGTATTCCAACAATCGAAATTTTCCTTCACCATAAATCCTTTCAACATGTAGTTTGATCGAGTGAAATGCCAAATATTACCTATAATATACCCAGAATCTTATCCCGGCATTACCACCATATATACAGAACTCGTGACTAGGCTCTCGGCAACGGCTGCCGTAGCTCAGTGGTCAGAGCACTGCACTAGCATCGCAGGGTCGCGGGTTCAATTCCAGCCGGAAGGCCTTGAAGTTATATTTTTCGCAACAACCCGGTTTGGTCTTAAAATGTATGTATAACAACACTCGAAATTTTCCTTCACCATAAATCCTTTCAACATGTAGTTTGATCGAGTGAAATGCCAAATATTACCTATATATATATATATATATATATATATATATATATATATATATATATATATATATATATATATATATATATAATATATATATATATATATATATATATATATAGCACAATATCTACAGACACGTGTTTCGCTGTTCCACAGCTCATCAGTGTAGCTTGGTACAATCTAGATATGGGCATGAGTACCAATTATACACAAACGATTGCCAGTGACAACCGCTTGTGGGATAAACAGCGGTCATGCGCACATCCAGAGAGCGTGAAGCGGTATAGGGCCAGAGTGCTCAAACTACCACAAGGGTAGTGGGCGTTGCATTATCGCTAAAGGACACCTACACCAACTTCACAGAGTGCTCAACAACACCGAAGTGAAGGAGCGTAATAGCACAATATCTACAGACACGTGTTTCGCTGTTCCACAGCTCATCAGTGTAGCTTGGTACAATCTAGATATGGGCATGAGTACCAATTATACACAAACGATTGCCAGTGACAACCGCTTGTGGGATAAACAGCGGTCATGCGCACATCCAGAGAGCGTGAAGCGGTATAGGGCCAGAGTGCTCAAACTACCACAAGGGTAGTGGGCGTTGCATATATATATATATATATATATATATATATATATATATATATATATATATATATATATATATATATATATATATATATATATATATATATATATATATATATATATATATATATATATATTATATATATATATATATATATATATATATATATATATATAGCCGTACATAGTGGGTCCCAAGTCCACAGTTACCATAAAGCCATTATGGTGATAGCCGGTAGGGCACACCTCAGAGGTATCACCTCAGTGACAAGAAGCAGCTGAAAGGAATTTCATCCTGAATAAATATATATATATATATTGGTGAAATAATTAGATTAAGCAATATCGTTCTTTGTTGTATATTATGGGCTTTTGTCAATTCGTTTTTTAAATTGTTACCGGTACTTGAATACCATTGAAATACTAGTACATGAATGTTCATAATTATATAATATTAATAAAAGTTAAGAAACAGAAGTCTTCTAAAAGAATAAAAGGTTTATCAGGCTTATCAATTTGGTCTAGGATAAATTTAGGTATGGAATCTTTTTAACTAACAATTAGACAATAAGGAATATGCAGATTACATTATTACATTAGTGTACATGTATCTGCTTATACTGACAATTAGACAATAAGGAACATGTAGATTACATTATTACAGTAGGTTACATGTATCTGCTTATACTGACAATTAGGCAATAAGGAACATGCAGATTACATTATTACAGTAGGGTACATGTATGTACAAGGTTATGCAGTCTCGTGAATACAATTGTACTTTGAGTAAAATTATGAGTATGCCACTGTTACTGTAAACATGCATGTTGAAATTTATTATTAAAAGCATAACTGACATAATTAACTTTAATTATGTAATATATAATTCATAAAATTATTATTTAAATTAATAATTATTAAAATTAATTATTAATTTCAATATTATCAATTCTACACAATTGGTTTGCAATTGTGTTGGCAGACTTTTCCACTTGGGTGCTGTTCAGTACACTACCCACAAATTGCACCCAGAAAATAAGCAGTTTGAAAATCTGTTCAGTTTGGCAATATTAAAGCCTCAAACAGTAAGCGGGCGAGGGGTTGTTGCGTACACGTAATTCTAGTCTCACATTATAGTTTGGCTTGTTTGGTTGATCCACTTATGGATGTACAATATACCATGAAGTCCAGCATGATACACACTGAAAAAAAGAGTAAAATAAAATACACGCGACGAGGAAAATGGTGAAGCTAGTATTACTCAGAAAATGTTCCTAATTCTCAGATGGGAATCGAACCATGCATAACCTTCTCATCGTCAGTAATAAACTTTAACCATTGGGCTAGTGAAACTCAGATGGCAGAGGGAAGACTTTTTCGTGTGGCGGTTCGAGGTTGAACTGCTACATGCCAGCAGTACATTCATCGCATCTCCTTTTCTTTTAAATCAGGCGCATTATCTCGAAGAGTCTGCTCGGTCAGATTACTGCGTTCAGTAAAACCTAAGTCTTGCCATAAAACACTGCCATCGTTCCCATTCCCCAAACTCTATTTTGTCCAATCTAACCTGGGTCTACGTTTTCTACATAAGAACAAGGTTTAATAAATCTATTAAATTAGCGGTCATCATGAATAAGGTCAATAAGTAGTGATTTAATGTACAGTGGGTAAACAATGTTGTATTTTGTTGTATATGGTCTTTACTTATTTCATCCTTTTGAAATATGTGTTACTGGTTCTTGCAGCCTTCCATATGTATTAATACCATTGAAATACCGGTGTATGTAAATTAATATTATGAAAACAATATACTTCCAACATAATAAAAGCTGGGTTTATCAAGGTTATTAGTAGTCAGACAGCGCTCTGGGTCTGGTTAAAGTTTAGGCATGGAATCTTTTGGTACCTGCTTATACTGACAATTGAACAATGTTTACAGATATATTACAGTTTAAATATATATTATTATTTTATTTTATTTTTTATTTTATTTTATTAAGCTCTGCTTTACATGATACAATAATATGTCAATACATTCATACAAATACAAGTTAGAAGGCGGGAAAAGCGCAACAGCTGAAGGCCAATTACTGCGGATCCATTATTACTATATTTTGAATAAATATGAACAGGAAAAAGAAATGAGCAGAATGAAAAGAAGACAGAAACAAGTATACAGACAGACAGACAGACAGACAGACAGACAGACAGACAGACAGACAGACAGACAGACAGACAGACAGACAGACAGACAGACAGACAGACAGACAGACAGACAGACAGACAGACAGACAGACAGACAGACAGACAGACAGACAGACAGACAGACAGACAGACAGACAGACAGACAGACAGACAGACAGACAGAGACAGACAGACAGACAGACAGACAGACAGAGACAGACAGACAGACAGAGACAGACAGACAGACAGACAGAGACAGACAGAGACAGAGACAGACAGAGACAGACAGAGACAGACAGAGACAGACAGAGACAGACAGAGACAGACAGAGACAGACAGAGACAGACAGAGACAGACAGAGACAGACAGAGAC
>JAYKKM010000093.1:570000-742500 GCA_035772405.1 Chrysogorgia sp. JL179-B06 | reverse complement strand
GTGTTAGGTTACTTACTGCTAATTATTTACATAAAAATTTCACACAAACCTCTAGTTATATAAAATATATATATCTTACAAGAAGTTGGTATTTAGCAGGAATTTAAATTCGGTTGGAGTATAGGAATAATGTCTCTTTCCTTCGACTCTCTTATTAAGCGGCTTGAATGACTGTCACATTGATAAATGGGCATGATCTGGAAGATGCCATTGCTGCACTTCCTTATGTGCTCGCTAACTGCTAAGTGGCTATACTCTTCGTGATTGACTTGTTGTCGGTGTAGTGTGACTCGGTTTCGGAGGTTTTCTGTTTGACCAACATAAAAACTTCTGCATTTTGTGCAAACGAGAATGTAAATAATATTACGCGATTTGCAGTTCATTTGGCATTTTACATACCAAGTCTTTCCGTTTTTCAGTTTGACGTCGGTTCCGGTTATTATTATCGCGCAAGTGCCGCATCTTGGTTCTCCGCATTGTGTTACGGTGTTGAGAGTTCTCTCGGAAACAAATTTGGCTTGTGCATGTTAGTTGTTTCTTTAAGTTCTTCGGTTGGCGGCGACTTACAATCAACTTTGTATTTTCTAGAATAGGTTTAATTCTCTCGGACTTATTTAGGAATTGAATGTCCTGCTTTATCTTGTTGATTACTTATGGGTTGTTCGGGTTATGTGTCAAAACTAGTGGGAGGGTCTTGGCGTTGTCATCTTTGATTTTCGGTGTTCTAAGTTCGGCCAGTGATAGAGATGTTGCTTTTTCTATTCCTTTCGTAATTAGGCTTTTAGGATAGCTCTGTTGTAGTAGAAAGTTTTCGAGTTCATTCAGTCGTTTTGTTTTAATATCTGGGTCGGACACAATACAGCATATGCGGCGAGCCAGACTGTAGGGAATGTTGGTCTTCGTGTGTTTCGGGTGACACGAGTTAAAGTTGAGATATTGTTTTGTGTCAGTCGCCTTGTAGAAAATATCCGTATTCAACTTTTCGTCTTGTTTGTATACTAACACATCCAGAAATGGTAGCTTCACGTTATCATATTCCACCGTGAATTTGATGCTCCCGTGGAGATTGTTCAACATGGCGTGTAGTTTCTTCAGATCTTCCTCTGACTTGTTCCAGATTGCGAAGCAGTCGTCCAAATATCTTTTGAAGGTCTGTACAAATTCTTCCTTATTTTCTGTACCAAAATGTGTTTCGAATTTCAAGTAGAGTTTCTTTTCAAGGTAGCCAAGTACGAGGGTCGCGTATGTAGGGGCCATCTTGGTTCCCATCGCTGTTCCTTGAATTTGCTGATACAGTTTATCATCGAAGTGGAAAGTGTTTTCTTTCAGCACAATCGTAATTGATGCCATAATGAATTATTTGGAAAATGGTCGGGTGATAGAATTTGTAAAGTTGTCAATCCAGTATTCTATTGCTGCAAGTCCGAGTTCATGTGGGATGCTCGTGTATAAACTAACAACATCGAAAGATACCAGGAGCGCGTTTTCATCAATTGTTTCTGGTAGGTGGTTTAGGAAGTCAAGGTCATCGCGAATGAAGCTTGGGACATGCCTACAAAGAGGTTTCAAGACTATGTCTATGAAATTGCTCAGTCGATGGGTTGGCGATGACGGACCAGCAACGATTGGACGCAACTTGAGATCTGGTGGAGCTTGTACTTTAATGTACGTCGAGTTTTGTTGGAGTATGGCTTCCTTCACAGCTTGCGACTTATGTATTTTAGGAAGTCCATAGAAGTTAGATGTTTTCCACGCGAAATTCTGTAAATATTCTTTCTCTTTCTTCGTTGTTTCTTGGTCGAATTTCTTTAAGTGTTTTCCGATCTTTTTAATAATGTTGTCATCATAGTTAACATCAGTCAGTTCTGTGTAATGTTCGTTGTCGGCCAGCATTTCGTGAATCTTTGCGCGATAAAATGTTTTGTCCATAATTACGGTCGCTCCCCCTTTATCGGCTTCCTTTATGATGATTGTGTCGTCGTTTTTTAGTTCATTTAGAGCGTTCTGTTCACCTCTGGTTAGGTTGCTTCTCTTTACCGTTGCGTGTTGTTTATGGTAGTTTGTTGTGGCGTCAATAAAGATGTTCAGATATTTATTTTCTGACTTTGGTGGTACAAAGTTTGATGGATTCTTCACCAACGATTTGTCATCTCCATTTGGTTGACGGTCGTTGAAGTATTCAAGTAGACGAGTAAAAATAGGTACGCAATGCGAACATGCGTCTACGTTTGGGATGGGGCGTAATTACCATCGTGGCACATATATACAATAGTAAAGCAATTAATATTGGTATTTACATTCGTTGGAAGTGATTACTATAATCATTTCAGATGAAGGAAAATCATTACTTTACACATGACTTGGTGGACTGGTGCAGATATATTATAACCATTAGTCGGAAACATTAGGATTGTTGTTTTGAATATTTAAATAACTTCTACTAATTTTCTTTATCCTTATTTTATTTATTAGTTGATTGGCGCACAAGCATTTTAATTCAAAAAATAAACAATATTCACTTGGAATTTCCTTTCATATTTAGCAGATATTGCAGATGACGACTCACGGAATAACAGAGGTACAAGTTCAGATGCAAGTGGAAGTAGAACTACAGAAGCATGTAGTTCTGGGGCTAGTACAAGTGCAAGTACAGGTACAGTTACATACATGTATTATAATGCTTAATCCAACAAATTTATGATTAATCAAAACAATGAGTTCAAAACCTAGCTGAAAATCTAACGTAGTATTTCTTCGAATGAATGCCTCAATTAAACAAGCTGGGGTTTCGTTGCAGCAATCGACCCTTCTTTCACATGCAATTTAAATCCGGCTCCCTTTCACACCCCAGGATTAATTATGAAATATTTTCCCTTTCGAGTAAAAAAGCAACAATAATTAATATGCGACTATCAGTTCAAAGATAGTTCTAAATCATCGCTCTGGCTGTGAAGGAGCAAAGTAGCCCAATCCCGTTCAAAACAAAATGAACATTGAAATAATAATCATGTCCCCTGACTTTTATGAGGAATATACAAAAGCAAATATATGTAGTTGAAAACAAAAGCAGGGAGGTTTAAAGAAAGTACAGTTACTGAAACGATGTTGACAAGTAAATCAAGAATACAGCTGGAGGAAATCACAAAAAAAATTTCCGGCGCATTTTTAAATATTTATCAACAATCTGCACTTACGATAACTTTCAAAACTTTAAAAAACCTTGCATTCTAAAAAGTTTAGAAAAATGTCGCAGTTTCACCTGAATATCAGGCCTTGTTTATTCTCGTCTAAATCGGGCTGGGCAGGAAAGAGGGGCGGGGCGAGAAGACGAGAAAAAGATCGCATGAGGAAACTCTATTCATAGATTCTGGATGAAGATTTTACGCCATGCGCGATTTGCTGACTAATTAAACAGTGAGTATCGTGCAAGTGATCCTTTGCGCGCTTCTGTTTACATTTTATGTTTACATCCGGCTGTATCTCATTAATATGCGATAGATTGATAATACAATAGAACAATTCAATTGAATTTTCCATTGATAAATATAACGTGTACAACGACAAACATTCGAAGATGATACAGGAAGGTAATAATATTCTTTAAATATAATTATACCAATCTGTAGTGTTTCCGTGGACTGCCTTTCAGGTGAAGGCATTCGGGTCGCGGCTATTCCTCTTTCTTCACAAATATGAAGTAAAAACTGCGCAAATTCACTTTGTGTTTTATCTGAAAATCGCAGTTGCTCTTTTTTGATCGTCCAATCATGAAAAGTGTCCATTGTCAATCTCATACGCGTTGACTTGCCACCATAAACAGAGGTCCTTCCACCCTTAGGGAGAGAAGCACCATCAGAAGCTTCCATTTTATACGTTTTGGCACAAAAAGAACACCAAACGTAACAAAATATAATTATTTAATTCGCTTAGAAGTAAGAATAAACTTATTTTCTAATACGATCGCGATAAATTAAGACGGATACAACATCAAATATTGGAGTTCACTCCTAAAACTCTTCCGAGGCAGTCATTTTGTGGGACGCCAAGCGCGCAAAGGATCACTTGCATGATACTCACTCTTTAAGATTTTAGGTTTTGGTCGTATTTAGCAAAGTTTGTAAATTGAAACCTGCGAGTACTTTATATTACAAAACCACCACACCCATTTTCAATTGTTCCCAATCGGTTTTGGTATTTTACTCAAGACCTTTGGTATTTTATCAGCTATTGTGGCCTCGTGGTTACCATACATGTCTATGAGTTGGGAGATCCGGGTTGAATTCCTGGGTAGGACCACTCAGGGTCTTAAAATAATTGAGGAGAAGGTGCTGCGTTTGTAACAACACCAACAAATGGTAAGACTTCCGGGTCTTCTCGGAAAACGACTTTAAATTGAAGGCCCTCGGTATCCCTATCAGTTGGGTTTTCCGTTCACCTAAGCGTGAGAAACTGAATAGTCGAGCGCTTAAAACACGAGCCTCTGGCTCGGATAAATAGGGAAACATTATCCTGGGTGATCGACTGTAAATAAATCAAACACTCATACACTTATAGCTCGACAGGGGAGATTGGGGCTGATTTTACATACATTACAGGTCATGAATTAGAAATTCAAACCGGGTCTTGAATTCGTGAATTCGAAACCCTTAAGTAAACACTCAGAGACACTCGTTACAACTCAACCAAAAATAGTTCTTTAAATAGAGGCTTTCTAATTCATAACAAAATTGAAAAATATCGCAGTATCCTGCAACACATCTCTCAAATACACAAACGTAGCGACATTAAATAATTTTACTGGCTTTCCTTTTCCTTTCAAAAAAATGCTGAATTGAAGCAACTATTCCATGAACAATGTTTGGCGGATATTTATTTCCATCGGTTTTTCTTACCTCGCAAATGAATAATGCCAAGGTGAGATTTAGTTCACCGTCTGACATAACGTCCATTAATTTTGTATTGTTTATTTAATCCTGATGAATTGCTTTCTTTACTATTGCATACTTTCAGGTTTCTCTCCTCTCGCTAACTACCAAACAACTTAACAGCTCACTTCTCTTGTATATTTTGTCGATTATCTGAATCGCCTATTCTGAATCGCCTATTCTCGCCTGGATTTTGACTTCGGACACAGGTTTTGCAAACGATTCTCCTATTTCTTTTCCTTCATCTGTCGTAATAAGTCTGCATTCGGCGGAATACCGAACACTTCAATATTGAAGTCAACACTGAAGTTGCTTTCTCACCAAGGACAACTTGATTGAGTGTTAAATATATCCGAGTCAGAAGCTCCTGACTCCATTGCTCAACTCATGAACTGCAAACGACTCACTTTGTTACCACTGCTATAAAATTACCGTCAATCTTATTAAAAATTTGCAAATCATCAAACAAAACATTCATAGAAGTACAAAGAGCATCATTATCTAAACATTCTTAATTTATCAACGCCTTTGTTTATGACAGTTTCCATGAAAATTTTAAAAATATGTTATTAAGCACCCTGCTGTTTTGTTTTGATGATATTTGGAATGCTATTTGGGTTAGATTGCTGAATGCAACGCATAAAAATGCACGTTTTATTCAGGTTATCAGCGCTTATTATTTATTTTGTCATAGACAATAAAAGGATAGAGCTCCAAAAGCTCCTGGGAACAATTGAAAATGGGCGTGGTAGTTCTGTAAACAACTTTAAAACCTCGTTCTATGCGCTCGGCCCGATTTTTTGAAATGGCGTTCTCAAATTTATTAACACATTTCGCGTATGAGACATCTATTCAAATTAAAGCTCACTATTTGTGGTATATTAGCTTTATATTTCATGTATATTTGCTGTTTTGCTTACTGGTTTCGGAAAGAATATTATTGACCAAATTTTTCACTTCGTGCTGTGATCTATTTCTGATCAACTAAGATGTGACCAACTAAGATGTGACCAACTAAGGTGTGACCAACTAAGATGTGACTAACTAAGGTGTGACCAACTAAGGTGTGACCAACTAAGATGTGACCAACTAAGATGTGACCAACTAAGATATGACCAACTAAGATGTGACCAACTAAGATGTGACCAACTAAGATATGATCTATATCTGATCAACTAAGATGATAAGTCGCAAGAGGTTTTTACGAAGGGTATACAAGTTTGCGTAATATAATAGGTACGTGTGTTATGTATTTAGACTCGTTAATTCCAAATCTGTTCAGCATTGAAAACGGTTAAATATTGATCGAGATAACATTCAAAACGAGGGATACGTGACAAAGCCCTATCTTGCTTATAAAGCTTGCTTATAACCATGGGTTGTTTTATAACGCAACCAATGGTCTCGTTTCATATATGCTACCACCAATCTTTTATTACATAATATACGACAATTTTATTATAGTATACAACAGATGTTTGTTAACAGATTGTTTAAGTAATTAAGGTTTACGGTTTGATTACTCAGCTTTGTAGCTATGGAGAAGGTTAGTTAATGGTCAATTTGAACCCATAAGATGACATTGTAGTAGAAAATTACGTTTGGTAGTTTTTGAACTTTTGAACTTTTAACCTGTACATGTGTAAGACATACTATCAAGCGAACATTGTAATGTATGTATTATATGTATGCATGTCTCATCTATTTTAAGGCACCGGTTTGTGGTCTTAAAAATATGATTCATATATTCCACTTGTAACGTATTCATCTGGAATATTGGTGTACAGATGATCCAGAAGTGATCCATAATCGATTGTAGGAAGGTCCAACTTTTGCTGATATGAGCGACCAAATATTTTAAGTATCTGCTGTTTCTGACCATCGTCTGATAGCCAGTCAATGTTGAAATCACCACATATTATGCAATACTCTTGGGTAAATTTATAATCGTTCTGTAATGTTGACTGCGCATCGTAATTGCAAGTTACAAGCAAGTTCGTAATGTTGACTGCACATCAAAATGGCCTGTTCTGCGTCGGGATCAAACTTATTTCAATCCATAAATCAGGTTAAAACCACAATATACATTTGCATTTCTATTTACACTTGCAAATTCGTTATACTGAATTCCCCAGTCTGATATTATGAATTGAAATAAATTTTACCCCGACGCACTAGCCTATTGTCTTAGAATAGTCAAATCAACACCAAAGACTCCTTATCGACTGGTTGAAAAGGCGATCGAGGGGATTATTGCGGATTCGTATAGTTTTAGAAATGTTGATCGTAACGCAAAGTTGTCATGTCAAGCGACGATTTATATTTAGAAACGTAAACACTGCAGTAAAACGGAATCAGCGAGCAATTATGCCTGAAACGTATAAGAATAGAAACCCTTCTAAGACACACCAGTACGGAAAGAAGAGAGAGGGAAAGCCAGAAATTAAAAAAGTGAGCTAGAAGTACTCCATAATATTAAGTCTTCTAGAATCAAGTAAGAGATAGATCTTACTTCGTGTACCGGACACAGAAATTTGCATGAGTAAAATGTTAGTTAGCACTGTATAAAACTGCCTTGTCCTGAATTGGACAACTCCAGGACAAAAATAAACGGAATTTTTTAAAGAACGAAGCAGTTCTATACTGTGCTAATTTTATGTGTCCGGTACACGAAGTAAGAACCGCTATAGCTTAGTAGGAACAGAATACCATATCACGCTTACTATTAAATGGTCATTATCTCTTTCCTGTCCAGCCCAGTCAAAAGGCGTCGTAGAAGACCCACGAAGTCGTAAATCGAAAAACACGGCGGTAAAGCAAGGTTAAAAATTGAAATTCGACAAGCGCCAGGCACGAAATCCACTCACACGCCAAGTTTGATTTGATTTCATAAACAACTCTGCGATTGGTGGCATTTTGAATTTTCATGATGCTACGAGGGCGTGCAAGATGCCCTTTTCTAGAAAAATGGAAGTTTTTCAACCTGATTTATGATAATTAATGCTAATTTATATTAACATGATGTGTCTTGTTCGGAAAATTCAAAAGCATTGGTAACAGGCGGTTTATTGGGCTTTCAGAAAAGCTATAGGTATCGCAACAGTTATGGGTGTTTCCAGAGATATCAATAGAACAAAGAGGTAGTTCAATTTTGGATGTTTTTCAGCCTTACAGGGAAGAGTTAAACCGTGTCAAATTGTTGAAAATTGTCATAATAGAATTGCTTCGTTCTTTGAAATTACATTACTCTAGGTTTAGCTAAAAGTAATTAATAAATACGATTTCACATTCTTGATTTATGTCAGTAAATTTAAGTTAAAAAGTTGACGGATATTCTATAATCGCTCCTGCAGGGTCTCCGAGATATCAGTTGGATATATACATATACATATACATATACATATACATATACATATACATATACATAATATACAAATTTTTCGTGAGAAATGGGTCCCTGCCATGAGGGGATTAGTTACAATCTTAATCCTTATTAACAACAACAGTAATATTACAATCGAAAAACATTCCCTATTCTAGTACTGTCCGGCTCCCGTGTTCCGTTTGTCTACGCGAATCCTTCACCTTTTAAACAGACGAGCCTTTTACATCACTTCAGTTGTCGTACTTGTACAATGTCTT
The DNA here is from genome assembly GCA_035772405.1 of Chrysogorgia sp. JL179-B06. Taxonomy (NCBI): domain Eukaryota; kingdom Metazoa; phylum Cnidaria; class Anthozoa; order Scleralcyonacea; family Chrysogorgiidae; genus Chrysogorgia; species Chrysogorgia sp. JL179-B06. The sequence continues at coordinate 733,933 of JAYKKM010000093.1, read as the reverse complement.
AGTATTTTGGAAACCTCGCTAACTTTCTCAACACTATACGTTTTTCATTGCAATATAATGCGCTTGACCTATGCCGTGTTCGTTGTCGAATCATTTTCTCTTCAACTCCAGCATTAAATAATGTGGCTGCACAAGTTACTCTTAAACTATGCGTTGTTTTACCCTTCAACCTGCTGCTTCACACACATTTGGCAAAATACATTTCAAGGTATTTACGCCTATAGGAAATTTGTCGAATCCTAACTTAGTTATCTTTCTTTGGTATGAAATAAAACGCATCGATATCCTTTTCATGGCTTTCAACTAGACTGACATACAATCTGTAAAGGTCTGCTAAGCAAAGACTGTTTCTCTTCTGGTTGGTGACAAATATGTTTAACCGATCTCGCTACATACTTCAAATCAGTTAGACCGCCGTGAAATGTCTTGCGAATATTTTCTTCGAATCTAATAAAATTAACTGTTATATTTGTAGGCTCGTTCGCTCTCAAACCAAACAACTTACCTTTGAAATAGTAAAGTGTGTTAACAAGAGACTAGTCTGACTGGTGCCCTAACAGTCCCTTCTTCCAAAACAACGCTTCGTCTTCTTCTATGACAGCTTCCTTTTCCTCTTTATTCGTTGCGAAAGCTACTCCGTGTCGTATCGCGTCTTTCATTTCTCCATCTAACGCTCGACCAAATATGTCAAATCTATATCATAGAACAGAATAAAAATCATTCATTTAACTATGCATTCCAAAAGAACTTCAATTATACGCTAATATTCCTCAAACATAACCTCTTGTCAGAACAATTCAACGGGTTTAAAGCACCCCATCCATTCTTTTCTTCAATATATCTCTTCAAGCCACAGACCATACCATATATACTGCGGCCAGGATAACGACCACTCGTTTTATTTGCGACTTCCTGAACAAACTTTGTTAACCAGTAGTTTAAAGACAATTAAAGCGCCCATGTGCTCTAACTGTGTTTCCAGTGTTTAAACACGGCCAAGGTCTTCGTTTTCAAATCGGCTTCCTGTAGTTGTCGAAGCCAACTTTTCCAGCCGTTTCCACTCTCGAAAACACCGTACAGCCCACTTAGTTTTGTACCTTGTGCTTTTTGGTGTTGCATTTGAAACGCGTTTCGTCTTCAATATTCCTTGGCTTCTGAAACGTAAATCACTCGCTCTACCTGCCATTCCGAACCACCGAACATTCCTAACAGCACATGTCCACTTCGAAAAATCATTTAAAAATCAGATTATTTATTTATTTATTTATTTATTTATTTATTTATTTATTTATTTATTTATTTATTTATTTATTTATTTATTTATTTATTTATTTATTTATTTATTTATTTATTTATTTATTTATTTATTTATTTATTTATTTATTTATTTATTTATTTATTTATTTATTTATTTATTTATTTATTTATTTATTTATTTATTTATTTATTTATTTATTTATTTATTTATTTATTTATTTATTTATTGAACTATATTTAAACACGGTAGCCTATCAACTTAAGTGAATTACAAATACCATAAAATCCAAAAGTAAAAAGAAACTATAAAACATTGATTTTCCATGGGCCGTGTATTGGTTTGCACTTGGCGTCATGTTGGAGGAATTTTAACAAAAGAATCTCACTAGCTGCTTTGGTTTCTTCTTCGAACATCGTCGCCGTATCATTATATTTTCAATATCAAGAATTGATTGCAAACAATAAGGATCGTTTGAGAGGCTATGTCAAGAACTCGTGCTTCGTGTTTTACCGGGATTTCCAAACACGAGAAAACAATAAAAGCACTCGGCCGCTTTCATTAAGTTTTCTCGTGTTTGGAAGTAATGGATCAAACACGAGTTTGAGTGTTTCATGTAGTAATAGATCAAACACGACTTTGAGTGTTTCATCAGCAGTTTCAAACACGAGAAAACAAATGAAAACCGAGGGGCGTCTCGGTGGCCCGACGTTTTTATTGTTTTCGAGTGTTTTGAGTCCCCTGATAAAACACGACAAACGAGTGTTTGATCTTGCTTCTCTACCGAGTGTGATTTTAACTGCATGTTTTAAAAGTCTATTTACAAACTGAATCCTTTTGGGACAGTGATCACCAAGGTGTGCAGAATTTATTCATAGAAATGTTGTTTGTCTCTAGAGATAAATGGCCAAATGGAAAGCCGTAGGTTTGGCTTAATATCGTTTTTAAACGGCCAAAAGCTACCATTCATTTCAATATTTGGCAGAACACACATTCAAGCAACTTATAGAGGCGTTCGGTGTAATAATCTTCATGTTTTAGATACGATGAGATTATAAAAGATATATTTGAGGTAGCTGAAATTGACAACAACGACTCGAGAAGGTCTTCGTGGGAGGTCTACTACACCGGAAGTATCCGATATCATTACATCCTCTCTTCTCTAACATTAATATAAAGTTTTACAAACATTGTATAAAGTCTTATGATATAGGAAAGTTCTTAAATAATTGATATAGACCTAATCTAGTTTACGAGTAGTTCACGATAGTCACTTGATACTTTTAGAAGGCTAAATGTTAACATATTTCGTTCTTCGAAGAACGAGTTATTGCTATTAAGACTATAGTACAGTTATACCTTAATTGTTTCTCTCTTACATCCCTAGTCGTGTTGGAGGTATGACTCTTCTGCCACTGCGTGTTGTGTAGTGATGACCATTATGATTATCGGTGGGAGTTGCAAGTTCGTGATTCGGTGGATCTCTGATGTCAGGTATTGGATTTGCATACTGTTGTGGCTGATCTTGCATTGTTTGCTTAAGTTCCTGAGTGAATCGTATTTGTGTTCGATTTCTTCTTACTTCTCTTCCTCCTGCTTTCGTTACGACGTAGGGTCGTGGTACTTCTTGAACCTTTTTCCTTTATTTCTGCACGTTCCCAGCACTCTGTTGTTGGGTCTTGGATGCTTACTTTCTGGCCTGAGTTTAATGTAGGTAGTGGCTTGGTATTTCTGTCTTTGGTACTTTGGTACTATCTTTGGTTGTTCTGTCTCTGTATTAATCTGTTAGACACCTCTTCATTTGTTCTGCTCTCTGATGTTTTTCTTGGTAGGTTGTCTCGGATTGGTCTGCCAATGAGGAAATCAGCTGGTGATGGTAGCTTGTTATCGATTGGAGTTGCTCTTAAACATAATAAAGCAATAAATGGGTCAGTGTTGGTTGCTTTCGCTTTCTTCATCGCCATTTTTGTGCTTTTGACCTGGCTTTTGATAAATCCATTGCTTCTTGGGTAGTGCGGGAAAACCATATTCCTTCGCGAAATATTTGTATGCTTGTCTTTCATAATGAGGGCCGTTGTCAGATATTACTACACTCGGGATCGCTTGCTCGCTGAAGATTTGTTGTGTGATATTAACCACAGTTCTGCTGCTGCTCTGTCGCTTTGGTATTTTGCTGACAAACTGGTATTTCGAGTAGTAGTCTGCAACCAATAGGTATTCCAAACGATCCAGAAAAAAACAGATCTGTACCGTCTGGATAAGTGGCTCCTTCGCTTGGCTGTTCTGCATTTCTTGGCATGTGCTGCATGTTTTGCAAACATCATCGATGTCGTTGTTCATCCCTCTCCAATATACGGATGTTCTAGCTCTTAATTTGGTTTTCTCAGAACCTTGGTGCCCTGAATGAAGCTTTGTGAGAATCGCTTTTTGTTGTTGTTGGGGAACGATGACACGCTGACCTTTCATTGCTATGTCATCTTTTACAGTAGGTTAGTGTAATTTCGTTGGTGATAGAGCTTTTGATCTTTTCAAAGACCTCTTGGTGGGATGGAACCCAGACAAACTTGTTTTCTTTCTTGAATAGCTCTCTTAGGGAAGTGGTATGGTGGCTGAGATGAAAGGTGCCACGTAGGTGGCCAAGCCTAAGAATGTCTGCAGTTCTTGGCTGTTGGCTGGGGGTGTCATCTGCTTAAGGGCTGATACTTTGTTTCGGTCTGGTTGTATTCCATCTGGACCACCGATGAGGCGATAAAACTTTATCTTCTCTTGCTTTACAAAGCACTTGTCAGGATTCAGCTTCAGACCTGTGTGTTGGTATCGGTTGATCATTCTGTGAAAATTACGATCATGCTCTTCCTCTGTTTCGTCAGAAATTACAATGTCATCTGCTATGCCAATGACGCCTTCGCAACCTTCGAACGTTCGGTCGATCTTTGCCTGAAAAATATCTTGTGACATCTTTAGACCAAATGGCATACGTTTAAACCGATATCTTCCAAATGGAGTATTGAATGTAGTAAGGTAACTTGATTCCTCATCCAGTACGACGTTCCAGTAGCCGCATTTCGCGTCAACTATAGAGAAGAGCTTTGCCTGGCGTAATTCTGTTAGGATCTCTTCCAAGTTGGGAACAACATACTCTTAGTATTGCTGCATTCAGGTCCTTGGGGTCTAGGCATAATCGTAATCTCCCATTCGGTTTTCGTCGATAAACCAGGCTGTTTACCCACCTTGTAGGCTCTCATTGTATCTTGGTTATAATACCATTAGCAACCATCTCATCCAGCTCTTTCTTTATGTCATCTTTTAGACCGATTGGGGCTCGTCGTGGAGGATGGATTACTGGTGGGATTGATGGATCGGTTGTTATGTGGTATTCACCTTGGAATTTTCCTATGCCATTGAAACAATTTAGACATTGTGTTATTAGGTCTTGCTTGTCCTTCACCAGTTTGGTTGTTGGCACTTGCTCGGAGCTTTGGCAGGTGGAAGGTGGGGTATGGGCAGGTGGTATTGATTGCTTGTGTATAGCACAGTTGAATTTCACCAAGTTTAAGTCAGTCGATATTGGCAGGCCAATGATAGCAGGACCTGGGGTATTTGTGACATAGAACTGTGCCATAGAACTCTTGCCCTTGAACTCACAACAAATTGTTGTAGTACCATGGTGGTTTATTCTTGACCCTCCATATGCTGTTAGGGTGGTGTCTGATGAATCTGTTGCTCCCTTCTTGGGGTTGCCATTCTCGCCAATGTTTTGTGGATATATTTCACGGTATAATTTCACAGGAAGTAGGGTTCCTTGAGCACCAGTGTCTAGCTTGGCTTTGAGTGATGTTTTCGTTTGGGATGCTGAGCTCAAGTCTATGCTCACTGTGACAAACACCTCGTTCTTGCTATCTTTGCCTTTTGGGTATCGATGTTTGCTATGGTAATCGATTCAAAAGTGATTGACTCGAACTGTAACGATGTTGGATCATTTTCGCCTTTGTTAATGGGATTGATTTGGCTCCTTCATCCTTTAGATCTACATACATACTTGTGCAAAATGGTTGTGCTTATTGCAATGGTGGCAGATTTGTCCTTTTGCTGGGCATTTGTCTGATCTGTAGTGTCTGCGACCACAATTACCACATTGGGTTGGCTGAGAGTATTCTTGGTCTTGTGGCAAATTTTGTTGTCTTGATCTTTGGTTATGGCTATCTTGGTTTCGTTGTTTGATAGTGTGAATGCTTTCTTCTTGCTTGCTTGGTAAATCTCATAGGTTCTTGCAATTCGTGTTGCTTTCTCTAGTGTGAGATCGACTCCCTCCATTATTAGTTTTTCTCTTACTTTGCTTGAATTTGTCCCAAATACTATACGATCTCTAACCATTTCAGTTTTATCGTGGAATTCGCAATCTTGAGCAAGAAGTTGTAATTCGGTAATGAACTGTTCGACTCGTTCTATCGGCCCTTCTACTTTGTTATGAAACTTATATCGAGCAAATACAGGATTTGCCTTCGGGTTAACATGCTTTTCAAAATGATCATAGTTCGTTTTTAGTTTACCTTGATCATCTTCAACTCGACATGCTGTTTAAAACGTCGCCAGTTTTCTTTAAGGTTTTCTCCGTCCCATTGCATAACAGGGCTTTCTATTCCACTCAGTGCCGTGACTGTAGAGTATTCTTGGTTTCTAATCGTCTTTTCACTTCTGACACCGTGTAATAATCTTCATGTTTGAGGTACGATGAGATTATAAAATATATATTTGAGGCAACCGAAATTGACAACAACGACTCGAGAAGGTCTTCGTGGGAGATCTCCTACACCGGAAGTAACCGATATCAATACATTCGGTAGATCAATTTACAGGTTTCAATTGAAAAAGGAGAAGCACCGTGCCTTAGTTTTATCGTTGGGAGATTGTGAAGTTTTTATAATAATTCAAACGAGTGTCTTATAATATCTGTGTTTTGACTGGATGAATCTTGATGTTGATAGGAAGTCAATTGGACATAAAGATTCATCCTCATCAAAGCACAGTGAACCAAGGCCTTTACCTGGTATGAAATCTCATGCACGTGTCGAAATGCGTAACTTGAATTGGCATTCACCTCATGAATTATTAATGATCTTGAGAAATCCCGGTAAAACACTCGCACTCGTTGTTGACATTAAGATAGACATTTAGTGACCAACTAAGATGTGACCAATGATCTTGAGAAATTCCGGTAAAACACTCGCACTCGTTGTTGACATTAAGATTGACATTTAGTGACCAACTAAGATGGGACCAACTAAGATGTGACCAACTAGGATGTGACCAACTAAGATGTTACCAACTAAGGTATGACCAACTAAGATATGACCAACTAAGGTGTGACCAACTAAGGTGTGGTCTATATCTGACCAACTAAGATGTGACCAACTAAGATGTGACCAACTAAGATGTGACCAACTAAGATGTTACCAACTGAGATGTGACCAACTAAGATGTGACCAACTAAGATGTGACCAACTAAGATGTGACCAACTAAGATGTGACCAACTAAGATGTGACCAACTAAGATGTGATCAACTAAGATGTGACCAACTAAGGTGTGACCAACTAAGATATGATCAACTAAGATGTGATCTATATCTGACCAACTAAGATGAGACCAACTAAGATGTGATTAACTAAGATGTGACCAACTAAGATGTGACCAACTAAGATGTGATCAACTAAGATATGACCAACTAAGTTGTGGTCTATATCTGACCAACTAAGATGTGACTAACTAAGATGTGATCAACTAAGATGTGACCAACTACGATGTAATCACTAAGATGTGATGAACTAAGAGGTGACCAACTAAGATATGACCAACTAAGTTGTGGTCTATATCTGACCAAAGAAGATGTGACCAACTAAGGTCTGCTCAACTAAGATGTGACCAACTAAGGTCTGCTCAACTAAGATGTGACCAACTAACGTCTACTCAACTAAGATGTGACCAACTAAGTTCTGCTCAACTAAGAGGTGACCAACTAAGGTCTGCTCAACTAAGATGTGACCAACTAAGATGTGACCAACTAAGATGTGACCAACTAAGATGTGACCAACTAAGATATGACCAACTAAGGTGTGATCAACTAAGATGTGATCTATATCTGACCAACTTATAAGATGTTACCATCTAAGATGTGATCAACTAAGATGTGATCTATATATGACCAACTCAGATGTGACCAACCAAGATGTGACCGACTAAGATGTGACCAACTAAGATGTGACCAACTAAGGTGTGACCAGCTAAGACGTGACCAACTAAGGTGTGACCAACTAAGATGTGACCAACTAAGATGTGACCAACTAAGATATGACCAACTAAGATGTGACCAACTAAGGTGTGACCAACTAAGATGTGACCAACTAAGATGTGACCAACTAAGATGTGACCAACTAAGATATGACCAACTAAGGTGTGATCAACTAAGATGTGATCTATATCTGACCAACTTATAAGATGTTACCATCTAAGATGTGATCAACTAAGATGTGATCTATATATGACCAACTCAGATGTGACCAACCAAGATGTGACCAACTAAGATGTGACCAACTAAGATGTGACCAACTAAGGTGTGACCAGCTAAGACGTGACCAACTAAGGTGTGACCAACTAAGATGTGACCAACTAAGATGTGACCAACTAAGATATGACCAACTAAGATGTGACCAACTAAGATGTGACCAACTAAGGTGTGACCAACTAAGATGTGACCAACTAAGATGTGACCAACTAAGATATGACCAACTAAGATGTAACCAACTAATATGTGACCAACTAAGATGTGATCAAATAAGATGTGATCAACTAAGACGTGATCTATATGTGACCAACTAAGATGTGACCAACTAAGATGTGACCAACTAAGATGTGACCAACTAAGATGTGATCAACTAAGATGTGACGAACTAAGATGTGACCAACTAAGATGTGACCAACTAAGATGTGATCAACTAAGATGTGACCAACTAAGATGTGACCAACTAAGATGTGACCAACTAAGATGTGACCAACTAAGGTGTGACCAACTAAGGTGTAACCAACTAAGATGTGAACAACTCAGATGTGATCTATATGTGACCAACTAAGATGTGACCAACCAAGATCTCACCAACTAAGATGTGACCAACTAAGATGTGACCAACTAATATGCGACCAACTAAGATGTGACCAACTAAGATGTGATCAACTATAGATGTGATCTATATCTGAACAACTAAGATGTGACCAACTAAGATGTGATCAACTAAGAAGTGACCAACTAAAGTGTGACCAACTAAGATATGATCAACTAAGATGTGATCTATATCTGACCAACTAAGATGTGATCAACTAAGATGTGACCAACTAAGGTGTGACCAACTAAGATATGATCAACTAAGATGTGATCTATATCTGACCAACTAAGATGAGACCAACTAAGATGTGATCAACTAAGATGTGACCAACTAAGATGTGACCAACTAAGATGTGATCAACTAAGATATGACCAACTAAGTTGTGGTCTATATCTGACCAACTAAGATGTGACTAACTAAGATGTGATCAACTAAGATGTGACCAACTACGATGTAATCAACTAAGATGTGACGAACTAAGAGGTGACCAACTAAGATATGACCAACTAAGTTGTGGTCTATATCTGACCAAAGAAGATGTGACCAACTAAGGTCTGCTCAACTAAGATGTGACCAACTAAGGTCTGCTCAACTAAGATGTGACCAACTAAGGTCTACTCAACTAAGATGTGACCAACTAAGTTCTGCTCAACTAAGAGGTGACCAACTAAGGTCTGCTCAACTAAGATGTGACCAACTAAGATGTGACCAACTAAGATGTGACCAACTAAGATGTGACCAACTAAGATATGACCAACTAAGGTGTGATCAACTAAGATGTGATCTATATCTGACCAACTTATAAGATGTTACCATCTAAGATGTGATCAACTAAGATGTGATCTATATATGACCAACTCAGATGTGACCAACCAAGATGTGACCAACTAAGATGTGACCAACTAAGATGTGACCAACTAAGGTGTGATCAACTAAGACGTGACCAACTAAGATGTGACCAACTAAGATATGACCAACTAAGATGTGACCAACTAAGATGTGACCAACTAAGGTGTGACCAACTAAGATGTGACCAACTAAGATGTGACCAACTAAGATATGACCAACTAAGATGTAACCAACTAATATGTGACCAACTAAGATGTGATCAAATAAGATGTGATCTATATGTGACCAACTAAGATGTGACCAACTAAGATGTGACCAACTAAGATGTGACCAACTAAGATGTGATCAACTAAGATGTGACGAACTAAGATGTGACCAACTAAGATGTGACCAACTAAGATGTGATCAACTAAGATGTGACCAACTAAGATGTGACCAACTAAGATGTGACCAACTAAGATGTGACCAACTAAGGTGTGACCAACTAAGGTGTAACCAACTAAGATGTGACCAACTCAGATGTGATCTATATGTGACCAACTAAGATGTGACCAACCAAGATCTCACCAACTAAGATGTGACCAACTAAGATGTGACCAACTAATATGCGACCAACTAAGATGTGACCAACTAAGATGTGATCAACTAAGATGTGATCAACTAAGATGTGATCTATATCTGACCAACTAAGATGTGACCAACTAAGGTGTGATCAACTAAGATGTGACCAACTAAGATGTGACCAAATAAGATGTGACCAATTAAGTTGTTCCCAACTAAGATATGATCAACTATAGATGTGATCTATATCTGAACAACTAAGATGTGACCAACTAAGATGTGATCAACTAAGAAGTGACCAACTAAAGTGTGACCAACTAAGATATGATCAACTAAGATGTGATCTATATCTGACCAACTAAGATGTGACCAACTAAAGTGTGACCAACTAAGATGTGACCAACTAAGATGCGATCAACTAAGATGTGACCAACTAAGATGTGACCAACTAAGATGTGACCAACTAAGATGTGATCAACTAAGATGTGATCAACTAAGATGTGATCTATATCTGACCAACTAAGATGTGACCAACTAAGGTGTGATCAACTAAGATGTGACCAACTAAGATGTGACCAAATAAGATGTGACCAATTAAGGTGTTCCCAACTAAGATATGATCAACTATAGATGTGATCTATATCTGACCAACTAAGATGTGACCAACTAAGATGTGACCAACTAAGAAGTGACCAACTAAGGTGTGACCAACTAAGATATGATCAACTAATATGTGATCTATATCTTACCAACTAAGATGTGACCAACTAAGATGTGATCAACTAAGATGTGACCAACTAAGATGTGACCAACTAAGATGTGACCAACTAAGATCTGACCAACTAAGATGTAACCAACTAAGATGTGACCAACTAAGATGTGACCAACTAATATGCGACCAACTAAGATGTGACCAACTAAGATGTGATCAACTAAGATGTGATCAACTAAGATGTGATCTATATCTGACCAACTAAGATGTGACCAACTAAGGTGTGATCAACTAAGATGTGACCAACTAAGATGTGACCAAATAAGATGTGACCAACTAAGATGTGACCAACTAAGATGTGATCAACTAGAAGTGACCAACTAAAGTGTGACCAACTAAGATATGATCAACTAAGATGTGATCTATATCTGACCAACTAAGATGTGACCAACTAAACTGTGACCAACTAAGATGTGACCAACTAAGATGCGATCAACTAAGATGTGACCAACTAAGATGTGACCAACTAAGATGTGACCAACTAAGATGTGATCAACTAAGATGTGATCAAACTAAGATGTGATCTATATCTGACCAACTAAGATGTGACCAACTAAGGTGTGATCAACTAAGATGTGACCAACTAAGATGTGACCAAATAAGATGTGACCAATTAAGGTGTTCCCAACTAAGATATGATCAACTATAGATGTGATCTATATCTGACCAACTAAGATGTGACCAACTAAGATGTGACCAACTAAGAAGTGACCAACTAAGGTGTGACCAACTAAGATATGATCAACTAATATGTGATCTATATCTTACCAACTAAGATGTGACCAACTAAGATGTGATCAACTAAGATGTGACCAACTAAGATGTGACCAACTAAGATGTGACCAACTAAGATCTGACCAACTAAGATGTAACCAACTAAGATATGACCAACTACCAACTAAGGTGTGACCAACTAAAGTGTGACCAACTAAGATGTGACCAACTAAGATGTGATCAACTAAGATGTGACCAACTAAGATGTGACCAACTAAGATGTGACAAACTAAGATGTGATCAACTAACATATGATCAACTAAGATATGATCTATATCTGACCAACTAAGGTGTGACAAACAAGATGTGACCAACTACGATGTAATCAACTAAGATGTGACGAACTAAGAGGTGACGAACTAAGATATGACCAATTAAGTTGTGGTCTATATCTGACCAAAGAAGATGTGACCAACTAAGGTCTGCTCAACTAAGATGTGACCAACTAAGGTCTGCTCAACTAAGACGTGGCCAACTAAGGTCTGCTCAACTAAGATGTGACCAACTCAGGTCTGCTCAACTAAGATGTGACCAACTAAGATGTGACCAACTAAGATGTGACCAACTAAGATGTGACCAACTAAGATGTGACCAACTAAAGTGTGATCTATATCTGACCAAATAAGATGTGTCCAACTAAGATGTGACCAACTAAGGTCTGCTCAACTAAGATGTGACCAACTAAGATGTGACCAACTAAGATGTGACCAACTAAGATGTGATCAACTAAGATGTGACCAACTAAGATGTGACCAACTAAGATGTGACCAACTATATTGTGACCAACTAAGATGTGACCATCTAAGATGTGACCAACTAAGGTGTGATCTATATCTGACCAACTAAGATGTGACCAACTAAGATGTGATCAACTAAGATGTGACCAACTAAGATGTGACCAACTAAGATGTGACCAACTAAGATGTGACCAACTAAGATATGACCAACTACCACCTAAGGTGTGACCAACTAAAGTGTGACCAACTAAGATGTGATCAACTAAGATGTGACCAACTAAGATGTGACCAACTAAGATGTGACCAACTAAGGTCTGCTCAACTAAGATGTGACCAACTAAGGTCTGCTCAACTAAGATGTGACCAACTAAGATGTGACCAACTAATATGTGACCAACTAAGATGTGACCAACTAAGATGTGACCAACTAAAGTGTGATCTATATCTGACCAAATAAGATGTGTCCAACTAAGATGTGACCAACTAAGGTCTGCTCAACTAAGATGTGACCAACTAAGATGTGACCAACTAAGATGTGACCAACTAAGATGTGATCAACTAAGATGTGACCAACTAAGATGTGACCAACTATATTGTGACCAACTAAGATGTGACCATCTAAGATGTGACCATCTAAGATGTGACCAACTAAGGTGTGATCTATATCTGACCAACTAAGATGTGACCAACTAAGATGTGATCAACTAAGATGTGACCAACTAAGATGTGACCAACTAAGATGTGACCAACTAAGATGTGACCAACTAAGATATGACCAACTACCAACTAAGGTGTGACCAACTAAAGTGTGACCAACTAAGATGTGATCAACTAAGATGTGACCAACTAAGATGTGACCAACTAAGATGTGACCAACTAAGATGTGATCAACTAACATATGATCAAATAAAATGTGATCTATATCTGACTAACTAAGGTGTGACAAACTAAGACGTGACCAACTACGATGTAATCAACTAAGATGTGACGAACTAAGAGGTGGCCAACTAAGATATGACCAACAAGTTGTGGTCTATATCTGACCAAAGAAGATGTGACCAACTAAGGTCTGCTCAACTAAGATGTGACCAACTAAGGTCTGCTCAACTAAGATGTGACCAACTAAGGTCTGCTCAACTAAGATGTGACCAACTAAGTTCTGCTCAACTAAGAGGTGACCAACTAAGGTCTGCTCAACTAAGATGTGACCAACTAAGATGTGACAAACTAAGATGTGACCAACTAAGATGTAACCAACTAAGATGTGACCAACTAAAGTGTGATCTATATCTGACCAAATAAGATGTGTCCAACTAAGATGTGACCAACTAAGTTCTGCTCAACTAAGATGTGACCAACTAAGATGTGACCAACTAAGATGTGACCAACTAAGGTGTGATCAACTAAGATGTGATCTATATCTGACCAACTTATAAGATGTGACCATCTAAGATGTGATCAACTAAGATGTGATCTATATATGACCAACTAAGATGTGACCAACTAAGATATGACCAACTAAGATGTAACCAGCTAAGATGTGAACAACTAAGATGTGACCAACTAATATGTGACCAACTAAGGTGTGACCAGCTAAGATGTGACCAACTAAGATGTGATCTATATGTGACCAACTAAGATGTGACCAACTAAGATGTGACCAACTAAGATGTGACCAACTAAGGTGTTACCAACTAAGATATGATCAACTATAGATGTGATCTATATCTGACCAACTAGGATGTGACCAACTAAGTTGTGATCAACTAAGATGTGAGCAACTAAGGTGTGACCAACTAAGATATGATCAACTAAGATGTGATCTATATCTTACCAACTAAGGTGTGACCAACTAAAGTGTGACCAACTAAGATGTGACCAACTAACATGCGATCAACTAAGATGTGACCAACTAAGATGTGACCAACTAAGATGTGACCAACTAAGATGTGACCAACTAAGATGTGATCAACTAAGATGTGATCTATATCTGACCAACTAAGATGTGACCAACTAAGGTGTGATCAACTAGATGTAACCAACTAGGATGTGACCAAATAAGATGTGACCAACTAAGGTGTTCCCAACTAAGATATGATCAACTATAGATGTGATCTATATCTGACCAACTAAGATGTGACCAACTAAGATGTGATCAACTAAGAAGTGACCAACTAAGGTGTGACCAAATAAGATATGATCAACTAAGATGTGATCTATATCTTACCAACCAAGATGTGACCAACTAAGATGTGATCAACCAAGATGTGACCAACTAAGATGTGACCAACTAAGATGTGACCAACTAAGATGTGACCATCTAAGATGTGACCAAATAAGATATGACCAACTACCAACTAAGGTGTGACCAACTAAAGTGTGACCAACTAAGATGTGACCAACTAAGATGTGATCAACTAAGATGTGACCAACTAAGATGTGACCAACTAAGATGTGACCAACTAAGATGTGATCAATTAACATATGATCAACTAAGATATGATCTATATCTGACCAACTAAGGTGTGACAAACAAGATGTGACCAACTACGATGTAATCAACTAAGATGTGACGAACTAAGAGGTGACGAACTAAGATATGACCAACTAAGTTGTGGTCTATATCTGACCAAATAAGATGTGACCAACTAAGGTCTGCTCAACTAAGATGTGACCAACTAAGGTCTGCTCAACTAAGATGTGACCAACTAAGGTCTGCTCAACTAAGATGTGACCAACTAAGGTCTGCTCAACTAAGATGTGTCCAACTAAGATGTGACCAACTAAGATGTGACCAACTAAGATGTGACCAACTAAAGTGCGATCTATATCTGACCAAATAAGATGTGTCCAACTAAGATGTGACCAACTAAGTTCTGCTCAACTAAGAGGTGACCAACTAAGGTCTGCTCAACTAAGATGTGACCAACTAAGATGTGACCAACTAAGATGTGACCAACTAAGATGTGATCAACTAAGATGTGACCAACTAAGATGTGACCAACTATATTGTGAACAACTAAGATGTGACCATTTAAGATGTGACCAACTAAGATATGACCAACTAAGATGTGACCAACTAAGATGTGGCCAACTAAGGTGTGATCAACTGAGATGTGATCTATATCTGACCAACTTCTAAGATGTGACCATCTAAGATGTGATCAACTAAGATGTGATCTACATATGACCAACTAAGATGTGACCAACTAAGATATGACCAACTAAGATGTAACCAGCTAAGATGTGACCATCTAAGATGTGACCAACTAATATGTGACCAACTAAGGTGTGACCAGCTAAGATGTGACCAACTAAGATGTGACCAACTAAGGTGTTACCAACTAAGATATGATCAACTATAGATGTGACCAACTATATTGTGACCAACTAAGATGTGACCATTTAAGATGTGACCAACTAAGGTGTGATCTATATCTGACGAACTAAGATGTGACCAACTAAGATGTGATCAACTAAGATGTGACCAACTATATTGTGACCAACTAAGATGTGACCATTTAAGATGTGACCAACTAAGGTGTGATCTATATCTGACGAACTAAGATGTGACCAACTAAGATGTGATCAACTAAGATGTGACCAACTAAGATGTGACCAACTAAGATGTGACCAACTAAGATGTGACCAACTAAGATGTGACCAACTACCAACTAAGGTGTGACCAACTAAAGTGTGACCAACTAAGATGTGATCAACTAAGATGTGACCAACTAAGATGTGACCAACTAAGATGTGACCAACTAAGATGTGATCAACTAACATATGATCAACTAAGATGTGATCTATAACTGACTAACTAAGTTGTGACAAACTAAGATGTGACCAACTACGATGTAATCAACTAAGATGTGACGAACTAAGAGGTGACCAACTAAGATATGACCAACTAAGTTGTGGTCTATATCTGACCAAAGAAGATGTGACCAACTAAGGTCTGCTCAACTAAGATGTGACCAACTAAGGTCTGCTCAACTAAGACGTGACCAACTAAGGTCTGCTCAACTAAGATGTGACCAACTAAGGTCTGCTCAACTAAGATGTGACCAACTAAGATGTGACCAACTAAGATGTGACCAACTAAGATGTGACCAACTAAGATGTGACCAACTAAAGTGTGATCTATATCTGACCAAATAAGATGTGTCCAACTAAGATGTGACCAACTAAGGTCTGCTCAACTAAGATGTGACCAACTAAGATGTGACCAACTAAGATGTGACCAACTAAGATGTGATCAACTAAGATGTGACCAACTAAGATGTGACCAACTAATATGTGACCAACTATATTGTGACCAACTAAGATGTGACCATCTAAGATGTGACCAACTAAGGTGTGATCTATATCTGACCAACTAAGATGTGACCAACTAAGATGTGATCAACTAAGATGTGACCAACTAAGATGTGACCAACTAAGATGTGACCAACTAAGATGTGACCAACTAAGATATGACCAACTACCACCTAAGGTGTGACCAACTAAAGTGTGACCAACTAAAATGTGATCAACTAAGATGTGACCAACTAAGATGTGACCAACTAAGATGTGACCAACTAAGGTCTGCTCAACTAAGATGTGACCAACTAAGGTCTGCTCAACTAAGATGTGACCAACTAAGATGTGACCAACTAATATGTGACCAACTAAGATGTGACCAACTAAGATGTGACCAACTAAAGTGTGATCTATATCTGACCAAATAAGATGTGTCCAACTAAGATGTGACCAACTAAGGTCTGCTCAACTAAGATGTGACCAACTTAGATGTGACCAACTAAGATGTGACCAACTAAGATGTGATCAACTAAGATGTGACCAACTAAGATGTGACCAACTATATTGTGACCAACTAAGATGTGACCATCTAAGATGTGACCATCTAAGATGTGACCAACTAAGGTGTGATCTATATCTGACCAACTAAGATGTGACCAAATAAGATGTGATCAACTAAGATGTGACCAACTAAGATGTGACCAACTAAGATGTGACCAACTAAGATGTGACCAACTAAGATATGACCAACTACCACCTAAGGTGTGACCAACTAAAGTGTGACCAACTAAGATGTGATCAACTAAGATGTGACCAACTAAGATGTTACAAACTAAGATGTGACCAACTAAGGTCTGCTCAACTAAGATGTGACCAACTAAGGTCTGCTCAACTAAGATGTGACCAACTAAGATGTGACCAACTAATATGTGACCAACTAAGATGTGACCAACTAAGATGTGACCAACTAAAGTGTGATCTATATCTGACCAAATAAGATGTGTCCAACTAAGATGTGACCAACTAAGGTCTGCTCAACTAAGATGTGACCAACTAAGATGTGACCAACTAAGATGTGACCAACTAAGACGTGATCAACTAAGATGTGACCAACTAAGATGTGACCAACTATATTGTGACCAACTAAGATGTGACCATCTTAGATGTGACCATCTAAGATGTGACCAACTAAGGTGTGATCTATATCTGATCAACTAAGATGTGACCAACTAAGATGTGATCAACTAAGATGTGACCAACTAAGATGTGACCAACTAAGATGTGACCAACTAAGATGTGACCAACTAAGATGTGATCAACTAACATATGATCAAATAAAATGTGATCTATATCTGACTAACTAAGGTGTGACAAACTAAGATGTGACCAACTACGATGTAATCAACTAAGATGTGACGAACTAAGAGGTGACCAACTAAGATATGACCAACAAGTTGTGGTCTATATCTGACCAAAGAAGATGTGACCAACTAAGGTCTGCTCAACTAAGATGTGACCAACTAAGGTCTGCTCAACTAAGATGTGACCAACTAAGTTCTGCTCAACTAAGAGGTGACCAACTAAGGTCTGCTCAACTAAGATGTGACCAACTAAGATGTGACAAACTAAGATGTGACCAACTAAGATGTAACCAACTAAGATGTGACCAACTAAAGTGTGATCTATATCTGACCAAATAAGATGTGTCCAACTAAGATGTGACCAACTAAGTTCTGCTCAACTAAGATGTGACCAACTAAGATGTGACCAACTAAGATGTGACCAACTAAGGTGTGATCAACTAAGATGCGATCTATATCTGACCAACTTATAAGATGTGACCATCTAAGATGTGATCAACTAAGATGTGATCTATATATGACCAACTAAGATGTGACCAACTAAGATATGACCAACTAAGATGTAACCAGCTAAGATGTGAACAACTAAGATGTGACCAACTAATATGTGACCAACTAAGGTGTGACCAGCTAAGATGTGACCAACTAAGATGTGATCTATATGTGACCAACTAAGATGTGACCAACTAAGATGTGACCAATTAAGATGTGACCAACTAAGGTGTTACCAACTAAGATATGATCAACTATAGATGTGATCTATATCTGACCAACTAGGATGTGACCAACTAAGTTGTGATCAACTAAGATGTGAGCAACTAAGGTGTGACCAACTAAGATATGATCAACTAAGATGTGATCTATATCTTACCAACTGAGGTGTGACCAACTAAAGTGTGACCAACTAAGATGTGACCAACTAAGATGCGATCAACTAAGATGTGACCAACTAAGATGTGACCAACTAAGATGTGACCAACTAAGATGTGACCAACTAAGGTGTGATCAACTAGATGTAACCAACTAGGATGTGACCAAATAAGATGTGACCAACTAAGGTGTTCCCAACTAAGATATGATCAACTATAGATGTGATCTATATCTGACCAACTAAGATGTGACCAACTAAGATGTGATCAACCAAGAAGTGACCAACTAAGGTGTGACCAAATAAGATATGATCAACTAAGATGTGATATATATCTTACCAACCAAGATGTGACCAACTAAGATGTGATCAACCAAGATGTGACCAACTAAGATGTGACCAACTAAGATGTGACCAACTAAGATGTGACCATCTAAGATGTGACCAAATAAGATATGACCAACTACCAACTAAGGTGTGACCAACTAAAGTGTGACCAACTAAGATGTGACCAACTAAGATGTGATCAACTAAGATGTGACCAACTAAGATGTGACCAACTAAGATGTGACCAACTAAGATGTGATCAATTAACATATGATCAACTAAGATATGATCTATATCTGACCAACTAAGGTGTGACAAACAAGATGTGACCAACTACGATGTAATCAACTAAGATGTGACGAACTAAGAGGTGACGAACTAAGATATGACCAACTAAGTTGTGGTCTATATCTGACCAAAGAAGATGTGACCAACTAAGGTCTGCTCAACTAAGATGTGACCAACTAAGGTCTGCTCAAACTAAGATGTGACCAACTAAGGTCTGCTCAACTAAGATGTGACCAACTAAGGTCTGCTCAACTAAGATGTGTCCAACTAAGATGTGACCAACTAAGATGTGACCAACTAAGATGTGATCAACTAAGATGTGACCAACTAAGATGTGACCAACTAATATGTGACCAACTATATTGTGACCAACTAAGATGTGACCATCTAAGATGTGACCAACTAAGGTGTGATCTATATCTGACCAACTAAGATGTGACCAACTAAGATGTGATCAACTAAGATGTGACCAACTAAGATGTGACCACCTAAGATGTGACCAACTAAGATGTGACCAACTAAGATATGACCAACTACCACCTAAGGTGTGACCAACTAAAGTGTGACCAACTAAGATGTGATCAACTAAGATGTGACCAACTAAGATGTGACCAACTAAGATGTGACCAACTAAGGTCTGCTCAACTAAGATGTGACCAACTAAGGTCTGCTCAACTAAGATGTGACCAACTAAGATGTGACCAACTAAGATGTGACCAACTAATATGTGACCAACTAAGATGTGACCAACTAAGATGTGACCAACTAAAGTGTGATCTATATCTGACCAAATAAGATGTGTCCAACTAAGATGTGACCAACTAAGGTCTGCTCAACTAAGATGTGACCAACTAAGATGTGACCAACTAAGATGTGACCAACTAAGATGTGATCAACTAAGATGTGACCAACTAAGATGTGACCAACTATATTGTGACCAACTAAGATGTGACCATCTAAGATGTGACCATCTAAGATGTGACCAACTAAGGTGTGATCTATATCTGACCAACTAAGATGTGACCAACTAAGATGTGACCAACTAAGATATGACCAACTACCACCTAAGGTGTGACCAACTAAAGTCTGACCAACTAAGATGTGATCAACTAAGATGTGACCAACTAAGATGTTACAAACTAAGATGTGACCAACTAAGGTCTGCTCAACTAAGATGTGACCAACTAAGGTCTGCTCAACTAAGATGTGACCAACTAAGATGTGACCAACTAATATGTGACCAACTAAGGATGTGACCAACTAAGATGTGACCAACTAAAGTGTGATCTATATCTGACCAAATAAGATGTGTCCAACTAAGATGTGACCAACTAAGGTCTGCTCAACTAAGATGTGACCAACTAAGATGTGACCAACTAAGATGTGACCAACTAAGATGTGATCAACTAAGATGTGACCAACTAAGATGTGACCAACTATATTGTGACCAACTAAGATGTGACCATCTAAGATGTGACCATCTAAGATGTGACCAACTAAGGTGTGATCTATATCTGACCAACTAAGATGTGACCAACTAAGATGTGATCAACTAAGATGTGACCAACTAAGATGTGACCAACTAAGATGTGACCAACTAAGATGTGACCAACTAAGATGTGATCAACTAACATATGATCAAATAAAATGTGATCTATATCTGACTAACTAAGGTGTGACAAACTAAGATGTGACCAACTACGATGTAATCAACTAAGATGTGACGAACTAAGAGGTGACCAACTAAGATATGACCAACAAGTTGTGGTCTATATCTGACCAAAGAAGATGTGACCAACTAAGGTCTGCTCAACTAAGATGTGACCAACTAAGGTCTGCTCAACTAAGATGTGACCAACTAAGGTCTGCTCAACTAAGATGTGACCAACTAAGTTTCTGCTCAACTAAGAGGTGACCAACTAAGGTCTGCTCAACTAAGATGTGACCAACTAAGATGTGACAAACTAAGATGTGACCAACTAAGATGTAACCAACTAAGATGTGACCAACTAAAGTGTGATCTATATCTGACCAAATAAGATGTGTCCAACTAAGATGTGACCAACTAAGTTCTGCTCAACTAAGATGTGACCAACTAAGATGTGACCAACTAAGATGTGACCAACTAAGGTGTGATCAACTAAGATGTGATCTATATCTGACCAACTTATAAGATGTGACCATCTAAGATGTGATCAACTAAGATGTGATCTATATATGACCAACTAAGATGTGACCAACTAAGATATGACCAACTAAGATGTAACCAGCTAAGATGTGAACAACTAAGATGTGACCAACTAATATGTGACCAACTAAGGTGTGACCAGCTAAGATGTGACCAACTAAGATGTGATCTATATGTGACCAACTAAGATGTGACCAACTAAGATGTGACCAATTAAGATGTGACCAACTAAGGTGTTACCAACTAAGATATGATCAACTATAGATGTGATCTATATCTGACCAACTAGGATGTGACCAACTAAGTTGTGATCAACTAAGATGTGAGCAACTAAGGTGTGACCAACTAAGATATGATCAACTAAGATGTGATCTATATCTTACCAACTGAGGTGTGACCAACTAAAGTGTGACCAACTAAGATGTGACCAACTAAGATGCGATCAACTAAGATGTGACCAACTAAGATGTGACCAACTAAGATGTGACCAACTAAGATGTGACCAACTAAGGTGTGATCAAACTAGATGTAACCAACTAGGATGTGACCAAATAAGATGTGACCAACTAAGGTGTTCCCAACTAAGATATGATCAACTATAGATGTGATCTATATCTGACCAAACTAAGATGTGACCAACTAAGATGTGATCAACTAAGAAGTGACCAACTAAGGTGTGACCAAATAAGATATGATCAACTAAGATGTGATATATATCTTACCAACCAAGATGTGACCAACTAAGATGTGATCAACCAAGATGTGACCAACCTAAGATGTGACCAACTAAGATGTGACCAACTAAGATGTGACCATCTAAGATGTGACCAAATAAGATATGACCAACTACCAACTAAGGTGTGACCAACTAAAGTGTGACCAAACTAAGATGTGACCAACTTAAGATGTGATCAACTAAGATGTGACCAACTAAGATGTGACCAACTAAGATGTGACCAACTAAGATGTGATCAATTAACATATGATCAACTAAGATATGATCTATATCTGACCAACTAAGGTGTGACAAACAAGATGTGACCAACTACGATGTAATCAACTAAGATGTGACGAACTAAGAGGTGACGAACTAAGATATGACCAACTAAGTTGTGGTCTATATCTGACCAAAGAAGATGTGACCAACTAAGGTCTGCTCAACTAAGATGTGACCAACTAAGGTCTGCTCAACTAAGATGTGACCAACTAAGGTCTGCTCAACTAAGATGTGACCAACTAAGGTCTGCTCAACTAAGATGTGTCCAACTAAGATGTGACCAACTAAGATGTGACCAACTAAGATGTGACCAACTAAAGTGCGATCTATATCTGACCAAATAAGATGTGTCCAACTAAGATGTGACCAACTAAGTTCTGCTCAACTAAGAGGTGACCAACTAAGGTCTGCTCAACTAAGATGTGACCAACTAAGGTCTGCTCAACTAAGATGTGACCAACTAAGGTCTGCTCAACTAAGATGTGACCAACTAAGTTCTGCTCAACTAAGAGGTGACCAACTAAGGTCTGCTCAACTAAGATGTGACCAACTAAGATGTGACCAACTAAGATGTGACCAACTAAGATGTGACCAACTAAGATGTGACCAACTAAAGTGTGATCTATATCTGACCAAATAAGATGTGTCCAACTAAGATGTGACCAACTAAGTTCTGCTCAACTAAGATGTGACCAACTAAGATGTGACCAACTAAGATGTGGCCAACTAAGGTGTGATCAACTGAGATGTGATCTATATCTGACCAACTTCTAAGATGTGACCATCTAAGATGTGATCAACTAAGATGTGATCTACATATGACCAACTAAGATGTGACCAACTAAGATATGACCAACTAAGATGTAACCAGCTAAGATGTGACCATCTAAGATGTGACCAACTAATATGTGACCAACTAAGGTGTGACCAGCTAAGATGTGACCAACTAAGATGTGACCAACTAAGGTGTTACCAACTAAGATATGATCAACTATAGGTGTGACCAACTATATTGTGACCAACTAAGATGTGACCAACTACCAACTAAGGTGTGACCAACTAAAGTGTGACCAACTAAGATGGGATCAACTAAGATGTGACCAACTAAGATGTGACCAACTAAGATGTGACCAACTAAGATGTGATCAACTAACATATGATCAACTATGATGTGATCTATAACTGACTAACTAAGTTGTGACAAACTAAGATGTGACCAACTACGATGTAATCAACTAAGATGTGACGAACTAAGATGTGACCAACTAAGATGTGGCCAACTAAGGTGTGATCAACTGAGATGTGATCTATATCTGACCAACTTCTAAGATGTGACCATCTAAGATGTGATCAACTAAGATGTGATCTACATATGACCAACTAAGATGTGACCAACTAAGATATGACCAACTAAGATGTAACCAGCTAAGATGTGACCATCTAAGATGTGATCAACTAAGATGTGACCAACTAAGATGTGACCAACTAAGATGTGACCAACTAAGATGTGACCAACTAAGATGTGACCAACTACCAACTAAGGTGTGACCAACTAAAGTGTGACCAACTAAGATGTGATCAACTAAGATGTGACCAAACTAAGATAGTGACCAAACTAAGATGTGACCAACTAAGATGTGATCAAACTAACATATGATCAACTAAGATGTGATCTATAACTGACTAACTAAGTTGTGACAAACTAAGATGTGACCAACTACGATGTAATCAACTAAGATGTGACGAACTAAGAGGTGACCAACTAAGATATGACCAACTAAGTTGTGGTCTATATCTGACCAAAGAAGATGTGACCAACTAAGGTCTGCTCAACTAAGATGTGACCAACTAAGGTCTGCTCAATTAAGATGTGACCAACTAACGTCTGCTCAACTAAGATGTGACCAACTAAGTTCTGCTCAACTAAGAGGTGACCAACTAAGGTCTGCTCAACTAAGATGTGACCAACTAAGATGTGACCAACTAAGATGTGGCCAACTAAGGTGTGATCAACTGAGATGTGATCTATATCTGACCAACTTATAAGATGTGACCATCTAAGATGTGATCAACTAAGATGTGATCTATATATGACCAACTAAGATGTGACCAACTAAGATATGACCAACTAAGATGTAACCAGCTAAGGTGTGACCATCTAAGATGTGACCAACTAATATGTGACCAACTAAGGTGTGACCAGCTAATATGTGACCAACTAAGATGTGACCAACTAAGGTGTTACCAACTAAGATATGATCAACTATAGATGTGATCTATATCTGACCAACTAGGATGTGACCAACTAAGATGTGATCAACTAAGATGTGACCAACTAAGGTGTGACCAACTAAGATATGATCAACTAAGATGTGATCTATATCTTACAAACTAAGATGTGACCAACTAAGATGTGATCAACTAAGATGTGATAAACTAAGATTTGACCAACTAAGATGTGACCAACTAAGATGTGACCAACTAAGATGTGACCAACTAAGATATGACCAACTACCAACTAAGGTGTGACCAACTAAAGTGTGACCAACTAAGATGTGACCAACTAAGATGCGATCAACTAAGATGTGACCAACTAAGATGTGACCAACTAAGTTGGTCACATCTTCTTTGGTCAGATATAGACCACGACTTAGTTGGTCATATCTTAGTTGGTCACCTGTTAGTTCGTCACATCTTAGTTGATTACATCGTAATTGGTCACATCTTAATTTGTCACACCTTATAGTTGGTCAGATATAGATCACAACTAAGATATGATCAACTATAGATATGATCTATATCTGACCAATTAGGATGTGACCAACTAAGATGTGATCAACTAAGATGTGACCAACTAAGGTGCGACCAACTAAGATATGATCAACTAAGATGTGATCTATATCTTACCAACTAAGATGTGACCAACTAAGATGTGATCAACTAAGATGTGACCAACTAAGATGTGATCAACTAACATATGATCAACTAAGATATGATCAACTAAGATATGATCTATATCTGACCAACTAAGGTGTGACAAACTAAGATGTGACCAACTACGATGTAATCAACTAAGATATGACGAACTAAGAGGTGACGAACTAAGATATGACCAACTAAGTTGTGGTCTATATCTGACCAAAGAAGATGTGACCAACTAAGGTCTGCTCAGCTAAGATGTGATCAACTAAGGTCTGCTCAACTAAGATGTGACCAACTAAGATGTTACCAACTAAGTTGTGACCAACTAAGATGTGACCAACTAAGATGTGACCAACTAAAGTGTGATCTATATCTTACCAAATAAGATGTGTCCAACTAAGATGTGACCAACTAAGTTCTGCTCAACTAAGAGGTGACCAACTAAGGTCTGCTCAACTAAGATGTGACCAACTAAGATGTGACCAACTAAGATGTGACCAACTAAGATGTGATCAACTAAGATGTGACCAACTAAGATGTGACCAACTATATTGTGACCAACTAAGATGTGACCATCTAAGATGTGACCAACTAAGGTGTGATCTATATCTGACCAACTAAGATGTGACCAACTAAGATGTGATCAACTAAGATGTGACCAACTAAGATGTGACCAACTAAGATGTGACCAATTAAGATGTGACCAGCTAAGATATGACCAACTACCAACTAAGGTGTGACCAACTAAAGTGTGACCAACTAAGACGTGATCAACTAAGATGTGACCAACTAAGATGTGATCAACTAACATATGATCAAATAAGATGTGATCTATATCTGACCAGCTAAGGTGTGACAAACTAAGATGTGACCAACTACGATGTAATCAACTAAGATGTGACGAACTAACAGGTGACCAACTAAGATATGACCAACTAAGTTATGATCTATATCTGACCAAAGAAGATGTGACCAACTAAGGTTTGCTCAACTAAGATGTGACCAACTAAGGTCTGCTCAACTAAGATGTGACCAACTAAGTTCTGCTCAACTAAGATGTGACCAGCTAAGGTCTGCTCAACTAAGATGTGACCAACTAAGATGTAACCAACTAAGATGTGACCAACTAAGATGTGACCAACAAAGATATGACCAACTAAGGTGTAATCAACTAAGATGTGATCTATATCTGACCAACTTATAAGATGTGACCATCTAAGATGTGATCAACTAAGATGTGATCTATATATGACCAACTAAGATGTGACCAACTAAGATATGACCAACTAAGATGTAACCAGCTAAGATGTGACCAACTAAGATGTGACCAACTAAGATGTGACCAACTAAGTTGCGACCAGCTAAGATGTGACCAACTAAGACATGATCTATATGTGACCAACTAAGATGTGACCAACTAAGGTGTGGCCAACTAAGATGTGATCTATATGTGACCAACTAAGAGGTGACCAACTAAGATATGACCAACTTAGATGTAACCAACTAAGATGTGACCAACTAAGATGTGATCAACTAAGATGTGACCAACTAAGATGTGACCAACTATATTGTGACCAACTAAGATGTGACCATCTAAGATGTGACCAACTAAGGTGTGATCTATATCTGACCAACTAAGATGTGACCAACTAAGATGTGATCAACTAAGATGTGACCAACTAAGATGTGACCAACTAAGATGTGACCAATTAAGATGTGACCAGCTAAGATATGACCAACTACCAACTAAGGTGTGACCAACTAAAGTGTGACCAACTAAGACGTGATCAACTAAGATGTGACCAACTAAGATCTGACCAACTAAGATGTGACCAACTAAGATGTGATCAACTAACATATGATCAAATAAGATGTGATCTATATCTGACCAGCTAAGGTGTGACAAACTAAGATGTGACCAACTACGATGTAATCAACTAAGATGTGACGAACTAACAGGTGACCAACTAAGATATGACCAACTAAGTTATGATCTATATCTGACCAAAGAAGATGTGACCAACTAAGGTTTGCTCAACTAAGATGTGACCAACTAAGGTCTGCTCAACTAAGATGTGACCAGCTAAGGTCTGCTCAACTAAGATGTGACCAACTAAGATGTGACCAACTAAGATGTGACCAACTAAGATGTGACCAACTAAGATATGACCAACTAAGGTGTGATCAACTAAGATGTGATCTATATCTGACCAACTTATAAGATGTGAACATCTAAGATGTGATCAACTAAGATGTGATCTATATATGACCAACTAAGATGTGACCAACTAAGATATGACCAACTAAGATGTAACCAGCTAACATGTGACCATCTAAGATGTGACCAACTAATATGTGACCAACTAAGGTGTGACCAGCTAAGATGTGACCAACTAAGATGTGACCAACTAAGGTGTTACCAACTAAGATATGATCAACTATAGATGTGACCAACTATATTGTGACCAACTAAGATGTGACCATCTAAGATGTGACCAACTAAGGTGTGATCTATATCTGACCAACTAAGATGTGACCAACTAAGATGTGATCAACTAAGATGTGACCAACTAAGATGTGACCAACTAAGATGTGACCAACTAAGATGTGACCAACTAAGATGTGACCAACTACCAACTAAGGTGTGACCAACTAAAGTGTGACCAACTAAGATGTGATCAACTAAGATGTGACCAACTAAGATGTGACCAACTAAGATGTGACCAACTAAGATGTGATCAACTAACATATGATCAACTAAGATGTGATCTATATCTGACTAACTAAGGTGTGACAAACTAAGATGTGACCAACTACGATGTAATCAACTAAGATGTGACGAACTAAGAGGTGACCAACTAAGATATGACCAACTACCAACTAAGGTGTGACCAACTAAAGTGTGACCAACTAAGACGTGATCAACTAAGATGTGACCAACTAAGATGTGACCAACTAAGATGTGACCAACTAAGATGTGATCAACTAACATATGATCAAATAAGATGTGATCTATATCTGACCAGCTAAGGTGTGACAAACTAAGATGTGACCAACTACGATGTAATCAACTAAGATGTGACGAACTAACAGGTGACCAACTAAGATATGACCAACTAAGTTATGGTCTATATCTGACCAAAGAAGATGTGACCAACTAAGGTTTGCTCAACTAAGATGTGACCAACTAAGGTCTGCTCAACTAAGATGTGACCAACTAAGTTCTGCTCAACTAAGATGTGACCAGCTAAGGTCTGTTCAACTAAGATGTGACCAACTAAGATGTGACCAACTAAGATGTGACCAACTAAGATGTGACCAACTAAGATATGACCAACTAAGGTGTGATCAACTAAGATGTGATCTATATCTTACCAACTTATAAGATGTGAACATCTAAGATGTGATCAACTAAGATGTGATCTATATATGACCAACTAAGATGTGACCAACTAAGATATGACCAACTAAGATGTAACCAGCTAAGATGTGACCATCTAAGATGTGACCAACTAATATGTGACCAACTAAGGTGTGACCAGCTAAGATGTGACCAACTAAGATGTGACCAACTAAGGTGTTACCAACTAAGATATGATCAACTATAGATGTGACCAACTATATTGTGACCAACTAAGATGTGACCATCTAAGATGTGACCAACTAAGGTGTGATCTATATCTGACCAACTAGGATGTGACCAACTAAGATGTGATCAACTAAGATGTGACCAACTAAGATGTGACCAACTAAGATGTGACCAACTAAGATGTGACCAACTACCAACTAAGGTGTGACCAACTAAAGTGTGACCAACTAAGATGTGATCAACAAAGATGTGACCAACTAAGATGTGACCAACTAAGATGTGACCAACTAAGATGTGATCAACTAACATATGATCAACTAAGATGTGATCTATATCTGACTAACTAAGGTGTGACAAACTAAGATGTGACCAACTACGACGTAATCAACTAAGGATTTGAACGCTTATGCTATCAAACATATAATCCTTTTATTACGCTCTTAGTCTCACGCTTTTATCTAAGATCAGGTGGACAAATGTATTCAAGCTGCTAAAGTTGCTTAGTCCGCTTTATATCCTCGTTCTAACTCCTCGTTCCGTCGTTCTCTATGAAGTAAAGCGGTTCAACCAATTTAAAACTCTTAGATATATAATACTTCTTCTGCCAGGAAACATTATGTTGTAATTCCTGATCATTTTGCGAATAGTTTCTTCAGAATACTTTACGCCAAAACTAAGTAACTATTTATTATTTTTCTATGTCGATGCGTTTGAGATCTTGAACAACTCTTCACACTGTTTCCCGAAGGATTTCTTCCCCCATTGGAATCCCGTTCACTAACGCGAGATAATTAGCGATAATTCGGCCAAAATGGTTAGGGTTCATGTAGGCTTATGTAAATCTTAACCTTAACAACGTGAATATACATCATGACAACGGCGTCATAAAAATAACCGAATCGTGCAGTTTAACCAAAAAGGTTTAACTTTATATTTTTCAGGTCAATATGCTTGAGATCTTCGGCCGTTCTTCGTACAACTTCCCGAAATGTTTCTTCCTCATAGGAATCCCGTACCCTAACGCGAGATAAGCGATAATTAGGTCAAAATGTTTAGGGTTCATCTCTCAGGTGAAATGTTGCAACATGCAACAGTATAAGCATTTGGCATAGCAAAACGCTGTAAACATAATGTCGTTTAAATTTATATTTTTCCAAGTCAATATGTTTGAGATCTTGAACAGTTCTTCGCACTGTTTCCCGAAGGGTTTCTTCCTCATAGGAATCGTGTAGTAGTCTAAAGCGAGATAAGCTATAATACGGCTAAAATTATTAGGGTTCATCTCTTTGTATGTATATGCGGTGAAAACGCAGGTTCAGTCGAACGCTAAGATATATAGGCTCAGCCGAACGCTTAGGCAATCGCATAACTCCTGATGAGAGTCAAGGAGTCGGAATTGAAATCGGTAATATTCCAAATATTAAATTTAAGGTTATAAAGGTGGAATGGGATTAGGTGTCTACCAGGCTTACTTTCGTTCGCAACACAGAGACATCGGGGGTTCCAAAGGTACACGAGACTAGGGTTAGGGATCGTAAAGGTGAAAGAGGCTTAGAGGTAATTACTTCCGTCCCTCACATGTGCTATGCGTTCGTCACACTAACAATACTAATTACTTTTTGTACGCAACGCTCTTTGTTCTGCCTCGGAAAACGCGCGAAGAAGAAGAGATGTCTTCGCAGAGGTCCGACAGAAAATTCACCAAAGAGGTTCAAGTTAGTGTACTATTCTATCCGTTAATCACCCAAAAGTGATCCGCATGATGACCGAACATGTTCCATTGTTTCATTTCTTAATGACTTTTTAATGAGGCGGCATGCTCTGCGTTCGCCACGCGTTCGTCACACTAACAATACTAATTACTTTTTGTACGCAACGCTCTTTGTTCTGCCTATTGTTCTATTGAAATACTAATGAGGCGGTATCCCTTTGATTGCTGGAGTGCGGGGGGTTACCTACTATTGTATATAGATTTAAGAATAGAGAATTTTATGTAAAGCATCTACTGAAAACAATAAATACAAACGGGGCGGTAAGTGGTGTCCCATCGGCCACACTTCGCCCACGGAGAAGCACACACTGGCTAAGGAGAGCAAGGTCCATAACGGTGATGGCCCTTACCTTCACCCTGATCTCGTTTCTCTCAGTAACTTCTGCCAACGGGGAAGCCCGGCCGGGACATGAGAGCAAGGTCCATAACAGTGAGGGCCCTTACTCTCACTCTGATCTTGTTTCTCCAGCTTTTCTGGGGGCCCTTACCTCCAGAAAACCGCACTTTCCGCCACCCATTCTCCCACACAGATTTGTGTGAGTTATTAACCACAACTTAGTTGGTCATATCTTAGTTGGTCACCTCTTAGTTCGTCACATCTTAGTTGATTACATCGTAGTTGGTCACATCTTAGTTGATCACATCTTAGTTGGTCACATCTTAGATGGTCATATCTTAGTTGGTCACATCTTAGTTCGTCACATCTTAGTTGGTCACATCTTAGTTGGTCACATCTTAGTTGATCACATCTTAGTTGAGCACATCTTAGTTTATAAGATATAGATCACATCTTAGTTGATCATATCTTAGTTGGTCACACCTTAGTTGGTCACATCTTAGTTGATCACATCTTAGTTGGTCACATCTTAGTTGGTCATATCTTAGTTGGTCATATCTTAGTTGGTC
The DNA here is from genome assembly GCA_035772405.1 of Chrysogorgia sp. JL179-B06. Lineage (NCBI taxonomy): Eukaryota > Metazoa > Cnidaria > Anthozoa > Scleralcyonacea > Chrysogorgiidae > Chrysogorgia > Chrysogorgia sp. JL179-B06. Next base: position 702,311 of record JAYKKM010000093.1, on the reverse strand, counting down.
ACATCTTAGTTGATCACATCTTAGTTGGTCACATCTTAGTTGGTCACATCTTAGTTGATCACATCTTAGTTGGTCACATCTTAGTTGGTAAGATATAGATCACATCTTAGTTGATCATATCTTAGTTGGTCACACCTTAGTTGGTCATATATTAGTTGATCACATCTTAGTTGGTCACATCTTAGTTGGTCAGATATATATCACATCTATAGTTGATCATATCTTAGTTGGTCACACCTTAGTTGGTCACATCTTAGTTGGTCACATCTTAGTTGGTCACATCTTAGTTGATCACATCTTAGTTGGTTACATATTAGTTGGTCATATCTTAGTTGCTCACATCTTAGTTGGTCACATCTTAGTTGGTGACACTTTAGTTGGTCACATCTTAGGTGGTCACATCTTAGTAGGTCACACCTTAGTTGATCACACCTTAGTTGGTCACCTCTTACTTGGTCACACCTTAGTTGGTAGTTGGTCATATCTTAGTTGGTAACATCTTAGTTGGTCACATCTGAGGTGGTCACATCTTAGTAGGTCACACCGTAGTTGATCACACCACAGTTGGTCACCTCTTACTTGGTCACATCTTAGTTGGTCACATCATAGTTGGTCACATCTTAGTTGGTGACACTTTAGTTGGTCACACCTTAGTTGGTTGTTGGACACATCTTAGTTGGTCACATCTTAGTTGCTCACATCTTAGTTGGTCACATCTTAGTTGGTCACATCTTAGTTGGTATCATCTTAGTTGGTCACATATTCGTTGGTCACACCTTAGTTGGTCACACCTTAGTTGATCACACCTTAGTTGGTCACATCTTAGTTGGTCACATCTTAGTTGGTCACATCATAGTTGGTCACATATTCGTTGGTCACACTTTAGTTAGTCACACCATAGTTGGTAGTTGGTCACATCTTAGTTGGTCACATCTTAGTTGGTCACATCTTAGTTGGTCACATCTTAGATGGTCACAGCTTAGTTCGTCACACCTTAGTTCGTCACATCTTCGTTGGTCACATCTTAGTTGGTCACATCTTAATTGGTCACATCTTAGTTGGTCACATCCAAGTTGGTCACATATAGATCACATCTTAGTTGATCACATCTTATTTGATCACATCTTAGTTGGTCACATATTAGTTGGTTACACCTTAGTTGGTCATATCTTAGTTTGTCACATCTTAGTTGGTCACATCTTAGTTGGTCACATATAGATCACATCTTAGTTGGTCACATCCTTGCTCGTCACACCGTAGTTAGTCACATCTTAGTTGGTTACATCTTAGTTGGTCATATCCTAGTTGGTCACATCTTAGTTGGTCATATATAGATCACATCTTAGTTGATCACATCTTAGATGGTAACATCTTATAAGCTAGTCAGATATAGATCACATCTTAGTTGATAACACCTTAGTTGGTCATATCTTAGTTGGTCACATCTTAGTTGGTCACATCTTAGTTGGTCACATCTTAGTTGGTAAAATCTTAGTTGAGCACACCTTAGTTGGTCAACTCTTAGTTGAGCAGAACTTAGTTGGTGACATCTTAGTTGAGCAGACCTTAGTTGGTCACATCTTAGTTGAGCAGACCTTAGTTGATCACAACTTAGTTTGTCATATCTTAGTTGGTCACCTGTTAGTTCGTCACATCTTAATTGATTATATCGTAGTTGGTCACATCTTAGTTGGTCACACCTTAGTTGGTCAGATATAGATCACATCTTAGTTGATCATATCTTAGTTGATCACATCTTACTTGGTCACATCTTAGTTGGTCACATCTTAGTTGATCACATCTTATTTGATCACATCTTAGTTGGTCACATCTTGTTTGGTTACATCTTAGCTGGTCACATCTTAGTTGGTCACATCTTAGTTGGTCACGTCTTAGTTGGTTATATCTTAGTTGGTCACATCTTAGTTGGTCACATCTTAGTTGGTCACATCTTAGTTGGTCACATCTTAGTTGTCACATCTTAGTTGATCATATCTTAGTTGATCACATCTTAGTTGGTCACATCTTAGTTGGTCACACCTTAGTTGGTCACACCTTAGTGTTTGTAGTTGGTCACATCTTAGTTGGTCACACTTTAGTTGGTCACACCTTAGTTGGTAGTTGGTCACATCTTAGTTGGTCACATCTTAGTTGGTCACATCTTAGTTGATCACATCTTAGTTGGTCACATCTTACTTGATCACATCTTAGTTGGTCACATCTTAGTTGGTCAGATATAGATCACACCTTAGTTGGTCACACCTTAGTTGGTCACATCTTAGTTGAGCAGAACTTAGTTGGTCACGTCTTAGTTGATCAGACCTTAGTTGGGCACATCTTAGTTGGTCACATCTTTGTTGGTCACACTTTAGTTGGTCACACCTTAGTTGGTGTTGGTCACATCTTAGTTGGTCACATCTTAGTTGGTAACATCTTAATTGATCACATCTCCGTTGGTCACACCTTAGTTGGTCACACCTTAGTTACACCTTAGTTGACCACACCTTAGTTGTTCGCATCTTAGTTGGTCACATCTTAGTTGGTCACATCATAGTTGGTCACATCTTAGTTGGTCACACTTTAGTTGGTCACACCTTAGATGGTAGTTGGTCACATCTTAGTTGGTCACATCTTAGTTGATCACATCTTAGTTGGTCACATTTTAGTTGGTCACACCTTAGTTCGTCACACCTTAGTTGGTCACATATCAGTTGGTCACATCTTAGTTGGTCACATCTTAGTTGGTCACATCTTAGTTGGTCACATCTTAGTTTGGCACATCTTAGTCGGTCAGATATAGATCACATCTTAGTTGGTCACACCTTAGTTGGTCACATCTTAATTGGTCACATCTTAGTTGATCACATCTTAGTTGGTTACATCTTAGTTGGTCATATCTTAGTTGGTCACATCTTAGTTGGTCACATATGGATCACATCTTAGTAGATTACATCTTAGTTGGTCACATCTTAGTTGGTTACATCTTAGTTGGTCATATCTTAGTTGGTCACCTCTTAGTTGGTCACATATAGATCACATCTTAGTTGGCCACATCTTAGTTGGTCACATCTTAGTTGGTCACATATAGATCATGTCTTAGTTGGTCACATCTTAGCTGGTCACACCTTAGTTGGTCACATCTTAGTTGGTCACATCTTAGTTGGTCACATCTTAGCTGGTTACATCTTAGTTGGTCATATCTTAGTTGGTCACATCTTAGTTGGTCATATATAGATCACATCTTAGTTGATCACATCTTAGATGGTCACATCTTATAAGTTGGTCAGATATAGATCACATCTTAGTTGATCACACCTTAGTTGGTCATATCTTAGTTGGTCACATCTTAGTTGGTCACATCTTAGTTGGTCACATCTTAGTTGGTCACATCTTAGTTGGTCACATCTTAGTTGAGCAGACCTTAGCTGGTCACATCTTAGTTGAGCAGAACTTAGTTGGTCACATCTTAGTTGAGCAGACCTTAGTTGGTCACATCTTAGTTGAGCAAACCTTAGCTGGTCAGATATAGATCACATCTTATTTGATCATATGTTAGTTGATCACATCTTAGTTGGTCACATCTTAGTTGGTCACATCTTAGTTGGTCACATCTTAGTTGATCACGTCTTAGTTGGTCACACTTTAGTTGGTCACACCTTAGTTGGTAGTTGGTCATATCTTAGTTGGTCACATCTTAGTTGGTCACATCTTAGTTGGTCACATCTTAGTTGACCACATCTTAGTTGATCACATCTTAGTTGGTCACATCTTAGTTGGTTACATCTTAGTTGGTCATATCTTAGTTGGTCACCTCTTAGTTGGTCACATATAGATCACATCTTAGTTGGCCACATCTTAGTTGGTCACATCTTAGTTGGTCACATATAGATCATGTCTTAGTTGGTCACATCTTAGCTGGTCACACCTTAGTTGGTCACATCTTAGTTGGTCACATCTTAGTTGGTCACATCTTAGCTGGTTACATCTTAGTTGGTCATATCTTAGTTGGTCACATCTTAGTTGGTCATATATAGATCACATCTTAGTTGATCACATCTTAGATGGTCACATCTTATAAGTTGGTCAGATATAGGTCACATCTTAGTTGATCACACCTTAGTTGGTCATATCTTAGTTGGTCACATCTCAGCTGGTCACATCTTAGTTGGTCACATCTTAGTTGGTCACATCTTAGTTGAGCAGACCTTAGCTGGTCACATCTTAGTTGAGCAGAACTTAGTTGGTCACATCTTAGTTGAGCAGACCTTAGTTGGTCACATCTTAGTTGAGCAAACCTTAGTTGGTCACATCTTCTTTGGTCAGATATAGACCATAACTTAGTTGGTCATATCTTAATTGGTCACCTGTTAGTTCGTCACATCTTAGTTGATTACATCGTAGTTGGTCACATCTTAGTTTGTCACACCTTAGCTGGTCAGATATAGATCACATCTTATTTGATCATATGTTAGTTGATCACATCTTAGTTGGTCACATCTTAGTTGGTCAGATCTTAGTTGGTCACATCTTAGTTGATCACGTCTTAGTTGGTCACACTTTAGTTGGTCACACCTTAGTTGGTAGTTGGTCATATCTTAGTTGGTCACATCTTAGTTGGTCACATCTTAGTTGGTCACATCTTAGTTGGTCACATCTTAGTTGATCACATCTTAGTTGGTCACATCTTTGTTGGTCATATATAGATCACATCTTAGTTGATCACATCTTAAATGGTCACATCTTATAAGTTGGTCAGATATAGATCACATCTCAGTTGTTCACACCTTAGTTGGCCACATCTTAGTTGGTCACATCTTAGTTGGTCACATCTTAGTTGGTCACATCTTAGTTGAGCAGACCTTAGTTGGTCACCTCTTAGTTGAGCAGAACTTAGTTGGTCACATCTTAGTTGAGCAGACCTTAGTTGGTCACATCTTAGTTGAGCAGACCTTAGTTGGTCACATCTTAGTTGAGCAGACCTTAGTTGGTCACATCTTCTTTGGTCAGATATAGACCACAACTTAGTTGGTCATATCTTAGTTGGTCACCTCTTAGTTCGTCACATCTTAGTTGATTACATCGTAGTTGGTCACATCTTAGTTTGTCACACCTTAGTTAGTCAGATATAGATCACATCTTAGTATCATATATTAGTTGATCACATCTTAGTTGGTCACATCTTAGTTGGTCACATCTTAGTTGGTCACATCTTAGTTGATCACATCTTAGTTGGTCACACTTTAGTTGGGCACACCTTAGTTGGTAGTTGGTCACATCTTAGTTGGTCACATCTTAGTTGGTCACATCTTAGTTGGTCACATCTTAGTTGGTCACATCTTAGTTGATCACATCTTAGTTGGTCACATCTTAGTTGGTCAGATATAGATCACACCTTAGTTGGTCACATCTTAGATGGTCACATCTTAGTTGGTCACAATATAGTTGGTCACATCTATAGTTGATCATATCTTAGTTGGTAACACCTTAGTTGGTCACATCTTAGTTGGTCACATCTTAGCTGGTCACACCTTAGTTGGTCACATATTAGTTGGTCACATCTTAGATGGTCACATGTTAGCTGGTTACATCTTAGTTGGTCACCTCTTAGTTTGCTGTGGTTCAACAACTTTACGCCTGATTTGAATATTAGTTAATTAGGTTTGAAGGAGAAAAAGGTCATTAGGTCAAGGCGAATGCGTGGGTTCGAATTCGTTTCGTCTAACGATTACAAGGCTGTGTTTGTGGTTAACTAGCAATCGGAGAGATATTTGCGATTCCAATGAACTTTTTTCACGGTCTATCTCGTTGTTGGGAGACGAAATGGGCCAGGGATGTTGACGCAAAACACGCGTTAATATCAGCGTTGTCTTATCTTTACCTTTATCTTAATTTATCCTTATCTTAATTTATCCTTATCTTTATCTTTATCTTTATCCTTATCTTTATCCTTATCTTTATCTTTATCCTTATATTTATCCTTATCCTTATCTTTATCCTTATCCTTATCCTTATCCTTATCTTTATCCTTATCTTTATCCTTATCCTTATCTTTATCCTTATCTTTATCTTTATCCTTATCTTTATCGTTATCCTTATCTTAATCTTTATCCTTATCTTTATCATTATCCTTATCTTTATCTTTATCCTTATCCTTATCTTTATCCTTATCCTTATCTTTATCCTTATCTATATCCTTATCTTTATCCTTATCCTTATCCTTATCTTTATCCTTATCTTTATCTTTATCCTTTATCCTTATCTTTATCCTTATCTTTATCTTTATCCTTATCTTTTATCCTTATCCTTATCCTTATCCTTATCTTTATCTTTATCTTTATCCTTATGTTTATCTTTATCCTTATCTTTATCCTTATCTTTATCCTTATCTTTATCTTTATCTTTATCCTTATCTTTATCCTTATATTTATCCTTATCCTTATCTTTATCTTTATCCTTATCTTTATCCTTATCTTTATCTTTATCCTTATATTTATCCTTATCCTTATCTTTATCCTTTTCCTTATCCTTATCCTTATCTTTATCCTTATCTTTATCCTTATCCTTATCTTTATCCTTATCTTTATCTTTATCCGTTCTTTATCTTATCTTTATCCTTATCTTAATCTTTATCCTTATCTTTATCATTATCCTTATCTTTATCTTTATCCTTATCCTTATCTTTATCCTTATCCTTATCTTTATCCTTATCTTTATCCTTATCTTTATCCTTATCCTTATCCTTATCTTTATCCTTATCTTTATCTTTATCCTTATCTTTATCCTTATTCTTATCCTTATCTTTATCTTTATCTTTATCCTTATCTTTATCTTTGTCCTTATCTTTATCCTTATCTTTATCCTTATCTTTATCTTTATCTTTATCCTTATCCTTATATTTATCCTTATCTTTATCCTTATCTTTATCTTTATCCTTATCTTTATCCTTATCCTTATCTTTATCCTTATCTTTATCTTTATCCTTATCTTTATCTTTATCATTATCCTTATCTTTATCCTTATATTTATCCTTATTCCTTATCTGATCAGGGATTATCTCTGATCAGAGATCATCCGGATAAAATATCATCCCGGATCAAAGATCATCCATGATTTTGATCAGGGATGAATCTTTGATCCGGGATGATATTTTATCCGGATGATCTCTGATCAGAGATAATCCCTGATCAGATAAGGATAAGGATAAGGATAAAGATAAAGATAAGGATAAAGATAAAGATAAAGATAAGGATAAAGATAAAGATAAGGATAAAGATAAGGATAAGGAAAAAGATAAGGATAAAGATAAAGATAAGGATAAAGATAGGATAAAGATAAGGATAAATATAAAGATAAAGATAAGGATAAAGATAAGGATAAAGATAAGGATAAAGATAAGGATAAAGATAAAGATAAAGATAAGGATAAGGATAAGGATACGGATAAAGATAAAGATAAAGATAAAGATAAGGATAAAGATAAGGATAAGTATAAGGATAAAGATAAGGATAAAGATAAGGATAAAGATAAGGATAAGGATAAAGATAAGGATAAGGATAAAGATAAAGATAAGGATAATGATAAAGATAAGGATAAAGATAAAGATAAAGATAAAGATAAAGATAAAGATAAAGATAAGGATAAAGATAAGGATAAGGATAAAGATAAGGATAAGGATAAGGATAAGGATAAGGATAAGGATAAGGATAAGGATAAAGATAAGGATAAGGATAAATATAAGGATAAAGATAAAGATAAGGATAAAGATAAGGATAAAGATAAAGATAAAGATAAGGATAAGGATAAAGATAAGGATAAAGATAAGGATAAAGATAAAGATAAAGATAAGGATAAAGATAAGGATAAATATAAGGATAAAGATAAAGATAAGGATAAAGATAAAGATAAAGATAAGGATAAGGATAAGGATAAGGATAAAGATAAGGATAAAGATAAAGATAAGGATAAAGATAAGGATAAGGATATAGATAAGGATAAAGATAAGGATAAAGATAAGGATAAGGATAAAGATAAGGATATAGGATAAAGATAAAGATAAGGATAATGATATAGATAAGGATAAAGATTAAGATAAGGATAAAGATAAAGATAAGGATAAAGATAAAGATAAGGATAAAGATAAGGATAAGGATAAAGATAAGGATAAAGATAAGGATAAGGATAAGGATAAGGATAAAGATAAGGATAAGGATAAATATAAGGATAAAGATAAAGATAAGGATAAAGATAAGGATAAAGATAAAGATAAAGATAAGGATAAATTAAGATAAGGATAAATTAAGATAAAGGTAAAGATAAGACAACGCTGATATTAACGCGTGTTTTGCGTCAACATCCCTGGCCCATTTCGTCTCCCAACAACGAGATAGACCGTGAACAAAGTTCATTGGAATCGCAAATATCTCTCCGATTGCTAGTTAACCACAAACACAGCCTTGTAATCGTTAGACGAAACGAATTCGAACCCACGCATTCGCCTTGACCTAATGACCTTTTTCTCCTTCAAACCTAATTAACTAATATTCAAATCAGGCGTAAAGTTGTTGAAGCACAGCAGACTAATGACTTTTTAACGTCTTCCTCTTGTTCAAAATCAACCAATATTCAAATCAGACAGTAGCACAGCGTCATTATTACTATGTTTGAGATCTTGAGCAGTTGTTCACACTGCTTCCCGAAGTGTTTCTTCGACACATGGATCGCTTAATCGATAAACGAAGGTTAGATAAGTGATAATTCTCCCGAAATGATTGCTCGGCAAGTTATTTCTGCCGATTTGAACGCTTATGCTATCAAACATATAATCCTTTAATTACGCTCTTAGTCTCACGCTTTTATCTAAGATCAGGTGGACAAATGTATTCAAGCTGCTAAAGTTACTTAGTCCGCTTTATATCCTCGTTCTAACTCCTCGTTCCGTCGTTCTCTATGAAGTAAAGCGGTTCAACCAATTTAAAACTCTTAGATATATAATACTTCTTCTGCCAGGAAACATTATGTTGTAATTCCTGATCATTTTGCGAATAGTTTCTTCAGAATACTTTACGCCAAAACTAAGTAACTATTTTTTATTTTTCTATGTCGATGCGTTTGAGATCTTGAACAACTCTTCACACTGTTTCCCGAAGGATTTCTTCCCCCATTGGAATCCCGTACACTAACGCGAGATAATTAGCGATAATTCGGCCAAAATGGTTAGGGTTCATGTAGGCTTATGTAAATCTTAACCTTAACAACGTGAATATACATCATGACAACGCCGTCATAAAATAACCGAATCGTGCAGTTTAACCAAAAAGGTTTAACTTTATATTTTTCAGGTCAATATGCTTGAGATCTTCGGCCGTTCTTCGTACAACTTCCCGAAATTGTTTCTTCCTCATAGGAATCCCGTACCCTAACGCGAGAATAAGCGATAATTAGGTCAAAATGTTTAGGGTTCATCTCTCAGGTGAAATGTTGCAATATGCAACAGTATAAGCATTTGGCATAGCAAAACGCTGTAAACATAATGTCGTTTAAATTTATATTTTTCCAAGTCAATATGTTTGAGATCTTGAACAGTTCTTCGCACTGTTTCCCGAAGGGTTTCTTCCTCATAGGAATCGTGTACACTAATAGTCTAAAGCGAGATAAGCTATAATACGGCTAAAATTATTAGGGTTCATCTCTTTGTATGTATATGCGGTGAAAACGCAGGTTCAGTCGAACGCTAAGATTTATAGGCTCAGCCGAACGCTTAGGCAATCGCAATAACTCCTGATGAGAGTCAAGGAGTCCGAATTGAAATCGGTGATATTCCAAATATTAAATTTAAGGTTATAAAGGTGGAATGGGATTAGGTGTCTACCAGGCTTACTTTCGTTCGCAACACAGAGACATCGGGGGTTCCAAAGGTACACGAGGACTAGGGTTAGGGATCGTAAAGGTGAAAGAGGCTTAGAGGTAATTACTTCCGTCCCTCACATGTGCTATGCGTTCGTCACACTAACAATACTAATTACTTTTTGTACGCAACGCTCTTTGTTCTGCCTCGGAAAACGCGCGAAGAAGAAGAGATGTCTTCGCAGAGGTCCGACAGAAAATTCACCAATGAGGTTCAAGTTAGTGTACTATTCTATCCGTTAATCACCCAAAAGTGATCCGCATGATGACCGAACATGCACCATTGTTTCATTTCTTAATGACTTTTTAATGAGGCGGCATGCTCTGCGTTCGCCACGCGTTCGTCACACTAACAATACTAATTACTTTTTGTACGCAACGCTCTTTGTTCTGCCTATTATTCTATTGAAATACTAATGAGGCGGCATCCCTTTGATTGCTGGAGTGGGGGGGGTTACCTACTTACAATAGTATGGATACTTAAGTGATTATGTGCTTAATGCTTTTGCTTTAAGGGAGGTGGGCGGGAAAGCTTGTTTACTTGCTGACGCCAAGGGCAGAGTGACCAGAAATGAGATTGCGTGTTTCAGTATACTAGGAGAAGTTTTCGGCTGACAGATCGCGAGAATGATATTGCCAAAGTTTTACGTAAACACTTGACTAACCGGTAACGTCTGACAGACCGTAAATTAAGTTTTGTCAGATGTTGCTTTTATTAATCCCAATTTATAAATATATAAATTGGCGTTTAATAACTCACGCAAATCTGTGTGGGAGAATGGGTGGCGGAAAGTGCGGTTTTCTGGAGGTAAGGGCCCCCAGAAAAGCTGGAGAAACAAGATCAGAGTGAGAGTAAGGGCCCTCACTGTTATGGACCTTGCTCTCATGTCCCGGCCGGGCTTCCCCGTTGGCAGAAGTTACTGAGAGAAACGAGATCAGGGTGAAGGTAAGGGCCATCACCGTTATGGACCTTGCTCTCCTTAGCCAGTGTGTGCTTCTCCGTGGGCGAAGTGTGGCCGATGGGACACCACTTACCGCCACAGATTGAATCGAAGATGAGAATCTCCCACGGAAAAGCGGAACTAGCTAGAAAAATGTAATTACTTATGAGTTATGGATTAAGAACGGAAGCCAATAGTGTAGGTACTGTTTCTAAAATCGATCGTGGCGTCTTAATATAAATTTCGTAACAGTCAGAGCGCCAACGACCTAATGTTAACCGTGAGAAACCATCTTTTACATTTGATTTTGATTTTTGGATATGAAGGCGCTGGATTGTGATTTTACGGCACCCTGGGCAGCTGACATATCAGGGAGGCCAGAAAAAACCTGCCTAGGAAAACCATTTAGGAAAAAACCTTGGATAGGAAATCTGAGTCGGGGCCAAGATATTGACAGCTATAGCTCCCCGACGAAGCTTTACAAAGTGTAGCAGTGTCGTAAGTCACATATCCAGCATTTAGCCTTTTTATTTGGTGTTCGTGCTGGAGTTAAACGTCAATATACGATTACGTATGCACTTGCAGCGATAACTTTTAGTGTTTGATTTACTATACAAGTGCTAATTGTTCAGATTCAAGTTCGTTGTGCACGATGAATATCGACTAGGTGAAACACGTGGAGTTCCAACGTCCGTTCTTTCTTTGGTTCTGAGAGTTTAATTGTCCAGTACGCATCTGGGCCAGATGCTGCTCTTCCATTGGGAGGTTGTTTCTCATATAGAAAAAAGAAAAAGAATCGCAGGTAGTAGAAAATGCGTGAGCAGGGGTGTGTGTTGTGTTGGCCAATTTGATCGGGGATCAGGATCTGGGCTGAGATAACATTGAAATAGCCAATAGAAGCAAGCAGCTGACGTTGGCGAGTTATTGCCGACATCGCACGGTAACGAACCAAATAAATAGCGTGGGCTATATTTAAAAGGTAACTTACGCCAAAATTCTGTACTAAATTGACAGCGGGATATAGGCTGTTTGATCTATAGTTTAATATTAAGACGTTCTGAAAATATTTCACCAATTGCTGCGGCTAGACGTCTTCCTGTTCTGGACATATAATTCATAGTTTGTCCGGATGTGGTTACGACCGCATGGAATGCTGCGGTAATACGTAATTGTTTACCATTTACAACGCTTCTTTTACACGGTCAAGGACAGCTGTGACTTCCAGACCACACGATTATTAAGAAGGCTATATATCACAATGTATCATAACACACTTTCGCAAAATAAATAAGTTACGCAAGCGGCTAGCGCGCAGAACTCGAATAGTCGAATGTAACCAATACTATGTATCGAGTTCATAAACCGCGTTCGAAAGAGTACGATATGCTTCCTGCGGAACGTGATGAGGTACATGTGGCAGGTTAACGATGTGTCTAACAAACCCTTTCTAGCCACACTTAGCGCCGCTTTAATGCAGGTTAAGCGACATATGGCGGCGTTAGCCTTGGCAATTTTAAGACATAAAAGGAACGTACTCGCCATACTAGGCTTGACAGTTTATACTTATCGTATGAAAGCTGATCCGCCGACAACGATTTCTCTTTACTCCCCTCTTGGTCGTCTGAGCTATCGGTGTTGGCGTTATCTTGGGAAGTAGGAACGTGAGGGCCAGGTTGAGAGCTTGGGGAAGGAGCTTCTGGTTGGTTGGCTTGTTTGGAGAGGGCTGCTTTCAGGCGTGCGAGGACGGAACGAGGGCCAGTTGAAACCAACTTAAGCTGATCGAGGCGGAGGCGAAGGACTTCGGAGGTAAGGCTATTGAGATAGGCATTGGTTGGTGGACTTTGTGGTGAGGAACGTTGGCGACGGGTAGGAGGCATGGCTCGGAAAGACGTTAAATCGAAAAATTTCGCTAGTAAGGAAAAAAGCTTGTCTGCTTGCAAAGCTTGTTTGCTTGCTGACGCCAAGGGCAGAGTGACCAGAAATGAGATTGCGTGTTTCAGTATACTAGGAGAAGTTTCCGGCTGACAGATCGCGAGAATGATATTGCCAAAGTTTTACGTAAACACTTGACTAACCGGTAACGTCTGACATACCGTAAATTAAGTTTGTCAGATGTTGCTTTTATTAATCCCAATTTATAAATATATAAATTGGCGTTCTATATCTGACCAAAGAAGATGTGACCAACTAAGGTCTGCTCAACTAAGATGTGACCAACTAAGTTCTGCTCAACTAAGATGTGACCAACTAAGGTCTGCTCAACTAAGATGTGACCAACTAAGTTCTGCTCAACTAAGAGGTGACCAACTAAGATCTGCTCAACTAAGATGTGACCAACTAAGATGTGACCAACTAAAGTGTGACCAATTAAGATGTGACCAACTAAGATGTGACCAACTAAGGTGTGACCAACTAAGTTCTGCTCAACTAAGAGGTGACCAACTACTAAGGTCTGCTCAACTAAGATGTGACCACTAAGATGTGACCAACTAAAATGTGACCAATTAAGATATGACCAATTAAGATATGACGAACTAAGGTGTGACCAACTAAGATGTGATCTATATCTGACCAACTTATAAGATGTGACCATCTAAGATGTGATCAACTAAGATGTGATCTATATATGACGAACTAAGATGTGACAAACTAAGATGTGACCAACTAAGATGTGACCAACTAAGATGTGACCAACTAAGATGTGAGCAACTGATATGTGACCAGCTAAGGTGTGACGAACTAAGGTGTGACCAACTAATATGTGACCAACTAATATGTGACCAACTAAGATGTGACCAACTAAGATGTGACCAACTACCAACTAAGGAGTGACCAACTAAAGTGTGACCAACTAAGATGTGACCAACTATGATGTGACCAACTAAGATGTGACCAACTAAGATGTGACCAACTAAGGTGTGATCAACTAAGGTTTGACCAACTAAGGTGTGACCAAGGAAGATGTGACCAACTAAGATGTTACCAACTAAGATGTGACCAACTACCAACTAAGGTGTGACCAACTAAAGTATGACCAACAAAGATGTGACCAACTAAGATGTGACCAACTAAGATCTGCTCAACTAAGACGTGACCAACTAAGGTCTGCTCAACTAAGATGTGACCAACTAAGGTGTGACCAATTAAAGTGTGACCAACTAAGATGTGACCAACTAAGATATGATCAACTACCAACTAAGGTGTGACCAACTAAAGTCTGACCAACTAAGATGTGACCAACTACCAACTAAGGTGTGACCAGCTATGGTGTGACCAACTAAGATGTGACCAACTAAGATGTGACCAACTAAGATATGAGTAACTAAGATATAACCAACTAAGATGTGACCAACTAAGATGTGACCAACTAAGGTGTGACCAGCTAAAATGTGACTAACTAAGATGTAACCAACCAAGATGTGACTAACTATAAGATGTGACCAACTAAGATGTGACCAACTAAGATATGACCAACTAAAGTGTGATCTATATCTGACCAAATAAGATGTGTCCAACTAAGATGTGACCAACTAAGTTCTGCTCAACTAAGAGGTGACCAACTACTAAGGTCTGCTCAACTAAGATGTGACCAACTAAGATGTGACCAACTATGATGTGACCAACTAAGATGTGACCATCTAAGATGTGACCAACTAAGGTGTGATCTATATCTGACCAACTAAGATGTGACCAACTAAGATGTGATCAACTAAGATGTGACCAACTAAGATTTGACCAACTAAGATGTGACCAACTAAGATGTGACCAACTAAGATATGATCAACTACCAACTAAGGTGTGACTAACTAAAGTCTGACCAACTAAGATGTGACCAACTACCAACTAAGGTGTGACCAACTATGGTGTGACCAACTAAGATGTGACCAACTAAGATGTGACCAACTAAGATATGGCTAACTAAGATATAAACAACTAAGATGTGACCAACTAAGGTGTGACCAGCTAAGATGTGACCAACTAAGATGTAACCAACCAAGATGTGACCAACTATAAGATGTGACCAACTAAGGTGTGATCTATATCTGACCAACTAAGATGTGACCAACTAAGATGTGACCAACTATAAGATGTGATCAACCAAGATGTGACCAACTAAGGTCTGCTCAACTAAGAAGTGACCAACTAATATGTAACCAACTAAGATGTGACCAAGTAAGATGTGACCAACTAAGATGTGACCAACTAAAGTGTGATCTATATCTGACCAAATAAGATGTGTCCAACTAAGATGTGACCAACTAAGTTCTGCTCAACTAAGAGGTGACCAACTACTAAGGTCTGCTCAACTAAGATGTGACCAACTAAGATGTGACCAACTAAGATGTGACCAATTAAGATGCGACCAACTAAGATATGACCAACTAAGATGTGACCAATTAAGATGTGACCAACTAAGATATGAACAACTAAGGTGTGATCAACTAAGATGTGATCTATCTCTGACCAACTTATAAGATGTGACCATCTAAGATGTGATCAACTAAGATGTGATCTATATATGACCGACTAAGATGTGACTAACTAAGATATGACCAACTAAGATGTAACCAACTAAGATGTGACCAACTAAGATGTGACCAACTAAGATGTGACCAAGTAAGGTGTGACCAGCTAAGATGTGACAAACTAAGATGTGATCTATATATGACCAATTATGATGTGACCAACTAAGATGTGACCAACTAAGATGTGATCTATATGTGAGCAACTAAGAGGTGACCAACTAAGATATGACCAACTAAGATGTAACCAACTAAGATGTGATCAACTAAGATGTGACCAACTAAGATGTGACCAACTAAGATGTGACCAACTAAGATGAGATCTATCTCTGACCAACTAAGATGTGACAAACTAAGATGTGACCAACTAAGATGTGACCAACTGATATGTGACCAACTAAGGTGTGACGAACTAAGGTGTGACCAACTAAGATTGTGACCAACTAAGATGTGACCAACTAAGATGTGACCAACTAAGATGTGACCAACTACCAACTAAGGTGTGACCAACTAAAAGTGTGACCAACTAAGATGTGACCAACTATGATGTGACCAACTAACATGTGACCAACTAACATGTGACCAACTAAGGTGTGATCAACTAAGGTGTGACCAACTAAGGTGTGACCAACGAAGATGTGACCAACTAAGATGTTTACCAAACTAAGATGTGACCAACTAAGATGTGACCAACTACCAACTAAGGTGTGACCAACTAAAGTGTGACCAACAAAGATGTGACCAACTAAGATGTGCCCAACTAAGGTCTGCTCAACTAAGACGTGACCAACTAAGGTCTGCTCAACTAAGATGTGACCAACTAAGGTGTGACCAATTAAAGTGTGACCAACTAAGATGTGACCAACTATGATGTGTGACCAACTAAGGTGTGATCTTTATCTGACCAACTAAGATGTGACCAACTAAGATGTGATCAACTAAGATGTGACCAACTAAGATGTGACCAACTAAGATGTGACCAACTAAGATGTTACCAACTAAGATATGACCAACTACCAACTAAGGTGTGACCAACTAAAGTGTGACCAACTAAGATGTGACCAACTACCAACTAAGGTGTGACCCAACTAAGGTGTGACCAACTAAGATATGAACAACTAAGGTGTGATCAACTAAGATGTGATCTATCTCTGACCCAACTTATAAGATGTGACCATCTAAGATGTGATCAACTAAGATGTGATCTATATATGACCGACTAAGATGTGACTAACTAAGATATGACCAACTAAGATGTAACCAACTAAGATGTGACCAACTAAGATGTGACCAACTAAGATGTGACCAACTACCAACTAAGGTGTGACCAACTAAAGTGTGACCAACTAAGATGTGACCAACTATGATGTGACCAACTAACATGTGACCAACTAACATGTGACCAACTAAGGTGTGATCAACTAAGGTGTGACCAACTAAGGTGTGACCAACGAAGATGTGACCAACTAAGATGTTACCAACTAAGATGTGACCAACTAAGATGTGACCAACTAAGATGTGATCAACTAAGATGTGACCAACTAAGATGTGACCAACTAAGATGTGACCAACTAAGATGTTACCAACTAAGATATGACCAACTACCAACTAAGGTGTGACCAACTAAAGTGTGACCAACTAAGATGTGACCAACTACCAACTAAGGTGTGACCAACTAAGGTGTGACCAACTAAGATGTGACCCACTAAGGTGTGACCAGCTAAGATGTGACCAACTAAGATGTAACCAACCAAGATGTTATCAACTAAGATGTGATCAAATAAGATGTGATCAACTAAGATGTAACCAACCAAGATGTGACCAACTAAGATGTGATCAAATAAGATGTGATCAACTAAGATGTGATCTATATGTGACCAACTAAGATGTGACCAACTAAGATGTGACCAACTAAGGTGTGACCAACGAAGATGTGACCAACTAAGATGTTACCAACTAAGATGTGACCAACTAAGATGTGACCAACTACCAACTAAGGTGTGACCAACTAAAGTGTGACCAACAAAGATGTGACCAACTAAGATGTGCCCAACTAAGGTCTGCTCAACTAAGACGTGACCAACTAAGGTCTGCTCAACTAAGATGTGACCAACTAAGGTGTGACCAATTAAAGTGTGACCAACTAAGATGTGACCAACTATGATGTGTGACCAACTAAGGTGTGATCTATATCTGACCGACTAAGATGTGACCAACTAAGATGTGATCAACTAAGATGTGACCAACTAAGATGTGACCAACTAAGATGTGACCAACTAAGATGTTACCAACTAAGATATGACCAACTACCAACTAAGGTGTGACCAACTAAAGTGTGACCAACTAAGATGTGACCAACTACCAACTAAGGTGTGACCAACTAAGGTGTGACCAACTAAGATGTGATCCACTAAGGTGTGACCAGCTAAGATGTGACCAACTAAGATGTAACCAACCAAGATGTTACCAACTAAGATGTGATCAAATAAGATGTGATCAACTAAGATGTAACCAACCAAGATGTGACCAACTAAGATGTGATCAAATAAGATGTGATCAACTAAGATGTGATCTATATGTGACCAACTAAGATGTGACCAACTAAGATGTGACCAACTAAGGTGTGACCAACTAAGGTGTGACCAACTAAGATGTAATCAACTAAGATGTGATCTATATGTGACCAACTAAGATGTGACCAACTAAGATATGACCAACTAAGATATGACCAACCAAGATGTGATCAACTAAGATATGATCAACTAAGATGTGATCAACTAAGATATGATCAACTAAGATGTGATCTATATCTGACCAACTAAGATGTAACCAACTAAAATGTGATCAACTAAGATGTGACCAACTAAGATGTGACCAACTAAGATGTGACCAACTAAGATGTGATCAACTAAGATATGATCAACTAAGATGTGATCTATATCTGACCAGCTAAGGTGTGACCAACCAAGATGTGACCAACTACGTACGATGTAATCAACTAAGATGTGACGAACTAAGAGGTAACAAACTAAGATATGACCAACTAAGTTGTGGTCTATATCTGACCAAAGAAGATGTTAGATGTTACCAACTAAGGTCTGCTCAACTAAGATGTGACCAACTTATTTCTGCTCAACTAAGAGATGACCAACTAAGGTCTGCTCAAGTAAGATGTGACCTGCTAAGATGTGACCAACTAAGATGTGACCAACTAAAGTGTGATATATATATCTGACCAAATAAGATGTGCCCAACTAAGATATGACCAACTAAGATGTGACCAACTAAGATATGACCAACTAAGGTGTAATCAACTAAGATGTGATCTATATCTGTCCAACTTATAAGATCTGACCATCTAAGATGTGACCATCTAAGATGTGACCATCTAAGATGTGATCAACTAAGATGTGATCTATATATGACCAACTAAGATGTGACCAACTAAGATATGACCAACTAAGATGTAACCAACTAAGATGTGACCAACTAAGATGTGACCAATTAAGATGTGACCAACTAAACTGTGACCAATTAAGATGGCCAACTAAGATGTAACCAACCAAGATGTGACCAACTAAGATGTGATCAAATGAGATGTGATCTACTAAGATGTAACCAACCAAGATGTGACCAACTAAGATATGATCAAATAAGATGTGATCAACTAAGATGTGACCAACTAAGATGTGACCAACTAAGACGTGACCAACTAAGATGTGACCAACTAAGGTGTGACCAACTAAGATGTGACAAGCTAATATATGACCAACTAAGATGTAACCAACTGAGGTGTGACCAACTAAGTGTGTCCAACTAAGATGTAATCAACTAAGATGTGATCTATATGTGACCAACTAAGATGTGACCAACTAAGATATGACCAACTAAGATGTGACCAACTAAGATGTGACCAACTAAGGTGTGACCAACTAAGATATGACCAACTAAGATGTAACCAACTAAGATGTGACCAACTAAGATGTGACCAACTAAGATATGACCAGCTAAGATGTGACCAACTAAGATGTGACCAACTAAGATGTGACCAATTAAAGTGTGACCAACTAAGATGTGACCAACTAAGATATGATCAACTACCAACTAAGGTGTGACCAACTAAAGTCTGACCAACTAAGATGTGACCAACTACCAACTAAGGTGTGACCAGCTATGGTGTGACCAACTAAGATGTGACCAACTAAGATGTGACCAACTAAGATATGAGTAACTAAGATATAACCAACTAAGATGTGACCAACTAAGATGTGACCAACTAAGGTGTGACCAGCTAAAATGTGACTAACTAAGATGTAACCAACCAAGATGTGACTAACTATAAGATGTGACCAACTAAGATGTGACCAACTAAGATATGACCAACTAAAGTGTGATCTATTTCTGACCAAATAAGATGTGTCCAACTAAGATGTGACCAACTAAGTTCTGCTCAACTAAGAGGTGACCAACTACTAAGGTCTGCTCAACTAAGATGTGACCAACTAAGATGTGACCAACTATGATGTGACCAACTAAGATGTGACCATCTAAGATGTGACCAACTAAGGTGTGATCTATATCTGACCAACTACAATGTGACCAACTAAGATGTGATCAACTAAGATGTGACCAACTAAGATTTGACCAACTAAGATGTGACCAACTAAGATGTGACCAACTAAGATATGATCAACTACCAACTAAGGTGTGACTAACTAAAGTCTGACCAACTAAGATGTGACCAACTACCAACTAAGGTGTGACCAACTATGGTGTGACCAACTAAGATGTGACCAACTAAGATGTGACCAACTAAGATATGACTAACTAAGATATAAACAACTAAGATGTGACCAACTAAGGTGTGACCAGCTAAGATGTGACCAACTAAGATGTAACCAACCAAGATGTGACCAACTATAAGATGTGACCAACTAAGGTGTGATCTATATCTGACCAACTAAGATGTGACCAACTAAGATGTGACCAACTATAAGATGTGATCAACCAAGATGTGACCAACTAAGGTCTGCTCAACTAAGAAGTGACCAACTAATATGTAACCAACTAAGATGTGACCAAGTAAGATGTGACCAACTAAGATGTGACCAACTAAAGTGTGATCTATATCTGACCAAATAAGATGTGTCCAACTAAGATGTGACCAACTAAGTTCTGCTCAACTAAGAGGTGACCAACTACTAAGGTCTGCTCAACTAAGATGTGACCAACTAAGATGTGACCAACTAAGATGTGACCAATTAAGATGCGACCAACTAAGATATGACCAACTAAGATGTGACCAATTAAGATGTGACCAACTAAGATATGAACAACTAAGGTGTGATCAACTAAGATGTGATCTATCTCTGACCAACTTATAAGATGTGACCATCTAAGATGTGATCAACTAAGATGTGATCTATATATGACCGACTAAGATGTGACTAACTAAGATATGACCAACTAAGATGTAACCAACTAAGATGTGACCAACTAAGATGTGACCAACTAAGATGTGACCAAGTAAGGTGTGACCAGCTAAGATGTGACAAACTAAGATGTGATCTATATATGACCAATTATGATGTGACCAACTAAGATGTGACCAACTAAGATGTGATCTATATGTGAGCAACTAAGAGGTGACCAACTAAGATATGACCAACTAAGATGTAACCAACTAAGATGTGATCAACTAAGATGTGACCAACTAAGATGTGACCAACTAAGATGTGACCAACTAAGATGAGATCTATCTCTGACCAACTAAGATGTGACAAACTAAGATGTGACCAACTAAGATGTGACCAACTGATATGTGACCAACTAAGGTGTGACGAACTAAGGTGTGACCAACTAAGATGTGACCAACTAAGATGTGACCAACTAAGATGTGACCAACTAAGATGTGACCAACTACCAACTAAGGTGTGACCAACTAAAGTGTGACCAACTAAGATGTGACCAACTATGATGTGACCAACTAACATGTGACCAACTAACATGTGACCAACTAAGGTGTGATCAACTAAGGTGTGACCAACTAAGGTGTGACCAACGAAGATGTGACCAACTAAGATGTTACCAACTAAGATGTGACCAACTAAGATGTGACCAACTACCAACTAAGGTGTGACCAACTAAAGTGTGACCAACAAAGATGTGACCAACTAAGATGTGCCCAACTAAGGTCTGCTCAACTAAGACGTGACCAACTAAGGTCTGCTCAACTAAGATGTGACCAACTAAGGTGTGACCAATTAAAGTGTGACCAACTAAGATGTGACCAACTATGATGTGTGACCAACTAAGGTGTGATCTATATCTGACCAACTAAGATGTGACCAACTAAGATGTGATCAACTAAGATGTGACCAACTAAGATGTGACCAACTAAGATGTGACCAACTAAGATGTTACCAACTAAGATATGACCAACTACCAACTAAGGTGTGACCAACTAAAGTGTGACCAACTAAGATGTGACCAACTACCAACTAAGGTGTGACCAACTAAGGTGTGACCAACTAAGATATGAACAACTAAGGTGTGATCAACTAAGATGTGATCTATCTCTGACCAACTTATAAGATGTGACCATCTAAGATGTGATCAACTAAGATGTGATCTATATATGACCGACTAAGATGTGACTAACTAAGATATGACCAACTAAGATGTAACCAACTAAGATGTGACCAACTAAGATGTGACCAACTAAGATGTGACCAACTACCAACTAAGGTGTGACCAACTAAAGTGTGACCAACTAAGATGTGACCAACTATGATGTGACCAACTAACATGTGACCAACTAACATGTGACCAACTAAGGTGTGATCAACTAAGGTGTGACCAACTAAGGTGTGACCAACGAAGATGTGACCAACTAAGATGTTACCAACTAAGATGTGACCAACAAAGATGTGACCAACTAAGATGTGATCAACTAAGATGTGACCAACTAAGATGTGACCAACTAAGATGTGACCAACTAAGATGTTACCAACTAAGATATGACCAACTACCAACTAAGGTGTGACCAACTAAAGTGTGACCAACTAAGATGTGACCAACTACCAACTAAGGTGTGACCAACTAAGGTGTGACCAACTAAGATGTGACCCACTAAGGTGTGACCAGCTAAGATGTGACCAACTAAGATGTAACCAACCAAGATGTTATCAACTAAGATGTGATCAAATAAGATGTGATCAACTAAGATGTAACCAACCAAGATGTGACCAACTAAGATGTGATCAAATAAGATGTGATCAACTAAGATGTGATCTATATGTGACCAACTAAGATATGACCAACTAAGATGTAACCAACTAAGATGTGACCAACTAAGATGTGACCAATTAAGATGTGACCAACTAAACTGTGACCAATTAAGATGGCCAACTAAGATGTAACCAACCAAGATGTGACCAACTAAGATGTGATCAAATGAGATGTGATCTACTAAGATGTAACCAACCAAGATGTGAGCAACTAAGATATGATCAAATAAGATGTGATCAACTAAGATGTGACCAACTAAGATGTGACCAACTAAGACGTGACCAACTAAGATGTGACCAACTAAGGTGTGACCAACTAAGATGTGACAAAGCTAATATATGACCAACTAAGATGTAACCAACTGAGGTGTGACCAACTAAGTGTGTCCAACTAAGATGTAATCAACTAAGATGTGATCTATATGTGACCAACTAAGATGTGACCAACTAAGATATGACCAACTAAGATGTGACCAACTAAGATGTGACCAAACTAAGGTGTGACCAACTAAGATATGACCAACTAAGATGTAACCAACTAAGATGTGACCAACTAAGATGTGACCAACTAAGATATGACCAGCTAAGATGTGACCAACTAAGATGTGACCAACTAAGATATGACCAACTAAGATGTAACCAACTAAGATGTGACCAACTAAGATGTGATCAACTAAGATGTGACCAACTAAGATGTGACCAACTAAGATGTGACCAACTAAGGTGTGACCAACTAAGATGTGAGCTATATCTGACCAACTAAGATGTGACCAACAAAGATGTGACCAACTAAGATGTGACCAACTAAGATGTGACCAACTAAGATATGATCTATATCTAACCAACAAATATATGACCAACTAAGATGTTACCAACTAAGATATGACCAACTACCAACTAAGGTGTGACCAACTAAAGTGTGACCAACTAAGATGTGACCAACTACCAACTAAGGTGTGACCAACTAAGGTGTGACCAACTAAGATGTGGACCCACTAAGGTGTGACCAGCTAAGATGTGACCAAACTAAGATGTAACCAACCAAGATGTTACCAACTAAGATGTGATCAAATAAGATGTGATCAACTAAGATGTAACCAACCAAGATGTGACCAACTAAGATGTGATCAAATAAGATGTGATCAACTAAGATGTGATCTATATGTGACCAACTAAGATGTGACCAACTAAGATGTGACCAACTAAGGTGTGACCAACGAAGATGTGACCAACTAAGATGTTACCAACTAAGATGTGACCAACTAAGATGTGACCAACTACCAACTAAGGTGTGACCAACTAAAGTGTGACCAACAAAGATGTGACCAACTAAGATGTGCCCAACTAAGGTCTGCTCAACTAAGACGTGACCAACTAAGGTCTCCTCAACTAAGATGTGACCAACTAAGGTGTGACCAATTAAAGTGTGACCAACTAAGATGTGACCAACTATGATGTGTGACCAACTAAGGTGTGATCTATATCTGACCAACTAAGATGTGACCAACTAAGATGTGATCAACTAAGATGTGACCAACTAAGATGTGACCAACTAAGATGTGACCAACTAAGATGTCACCAACTAAGATATGACCAACTACCAACTAAGGTGTGACCAACTAAAGTGTGACCAACTAAGATGTGACCAACTACCAACTAAGGTGTGACCAACTAAGGTGTGACCAACTAAGATGTGACCCACTAAGGTGTGACCAGCTAAGATGTGACCAACTAAGATGTAACCAACCAAGATGTTACCAACTAAGATGTGATCAAATAAGATGTGATCAAC
The DNA here is from genome assembly GCA_035772405.1 of Chrysogorgia sp. JL179-B06. Lineage (NCBI taxonomy): Eukaryota > Metazoa > Cnidaria > Anthozoa > Scleralcyonacea > Chrysogorgiidae > Chrysogorgia > Chrysogorgia sp. JL179-B06. The sequence goes on along the minus strand of JAYKKM010000093.1, from coordinate 677,863 downwards.
TAAGATGTAACCAACCAAGATGTGACCAACTAAGATGTGATCAAATAAGATGTGATCAACTAAGATGTGATCTATATGTGACCAACTAAGATGTGACCAACTAAGATGTGACCAACTAAGGTGTGACCAACTAAGGTGTGACCAACTAAGATGTAATCAACTAAGATGTGATCTATATGTGACCAACTAAGATGTGACCAACTAAGATATGACCAACTAAGATATGACCAACTAAGATGTGATCAACTAAGATATGATCAACTAAGATGTGATCAACTAAGATATGATCAACTAAGATGTGATCTATATCTGACCAACTAAGATGTAACCAACTAAAATGTGATCAACTAAGATGTGACCATCTAAGATGTGACCAACTAAGATGTGACCAACTAAGATGTGATCAACTAAGATATGATCAACTAAGATGTGATCTATATCTGACCAGCTAAGGTGTGACCAACCAAGATGTGACCAACTACGTACGATGTAATCAACTAAGATGTGACGAACTAAGAGGTAACAAAACTAAGATATGACCAACTAAGTTGTGGTCTATATCTGACCAAAGAAGATGTTAGATGTTACCAACTAAGGTCTGCTCAACTAAGATGTGACCAACTTATTTCTGCTCAACTAAGAGATGACCAACTAAGGTCTGCTCAACTAAGATGTGACCTGCTAAGATGTGACCAACTAAGATGTGACCAACTAAAGTGTGATATATATATCTGACCAAATAAGATGTGCCCAACTAAGATATGACCAACTAAGATGTGACCAACTAAGATGTGACCAACTAAGGTGTGACCAACTAAGGTGTGACCAACTAAGATGTAATCAACTAAGATGTGATCTATATGTGACCAACTAAGATGTGACCAACTAAGATATGACCAACTAAGATATGACCAACTAAGATGTGATCAACTAAGATATGATCAACTAAGATGTGATCAACTAAGATATGATCAACTAAGATGTGATCTATATCTGACCAACTAAGATGTAACCAACTAAAATGTGATCAACTAAGATGTGACCATCTAAGATGTGACCAACTAAGATGTGACCAACTAAGATGTGATCAACTAAGATATGATCAACTAAGATGTGATCTATATCTGACCAGCTAAGGTGTGACCAACCAAGATGTGACCAACTACGTACGATGTAATCAACTAAGATGTGACGAACTAAGAGGTAACAAACTAAGATATGACCAACTAAGTTGTGGTCTATATCTGACCAAAGAAGATGTTAGATGTTACCAACTAAGGTCTGCTCAACTAAGATGTGACCAACTTATTTCTGCTCAACTAAGAGATGACCAACTAAGGTCTGCTCAACTAAGATGTGACCTGCTAAGATGTGACCAACTAAGATGTGACCAACTAAAGTGTGATATATATATCTGACCAAATAAGATGTGCCCAACTAAGATATGACCAACTAAGATGTGACCAACTAAGATATGACCAACTAAGGTGTAATCAACTAAGATGTGATCTATATCTGTCCAACTTATAAGATCTGACCATCTAAGATGTGACCATCTAAGATGTGACCATCTAAGATGTGATCAACTAAGATGTGATCTATATATGACCAACTAAGATGTGACCAACTAAGATATGACCAACTAAGATGTAACCAACTAAGATGTGACCAACTAAGATGTGACCAATTAAGATGTGACCAACTAAACTGTGACCAATTAAGATGGCCAACTAAGATGTAACCAACCAAGATGTGACCAACTAAGATGTGATCAAATGAGATCTGATCTACTAAGATGTAACCAACCAAGATGTGACCAACTAAGATATGATCAAATAAGATGTGATCAACTAAGATGTGACCAACTAAGATGTGACCAACTAAGACGTGACCAACTAAGATGTGATCAACTAAGGTGTGACCAACTAAGATGTGACAAGCTAATATATGACCAACTAAGATGTAACCAACTGAGGTGTGACCAACTAAGTGTGTCCAACTAAGATGTAATCAACTAAGATGTGATCTATATGTGACCAACTAAGATGTGACCAACTAAGATATGACCAACTAAGATGTGACCAACTAAGATGTGACCAACTAAGGTGTGACCAACTAAGATATGACCAACTAAGATGTAACCAACTAAGATGTGACCAACTAAGATGTGACCAACTAAGATATGACCAGCTAAGATGTGACCAACTAAGATGTGACCAACTAAGATATGACCAACTAAGATGTAACCAACTAAGATGTGACCAACTAAGATGTGATCAACTAAGATGTGACCAACTAAGATGTGACCAACTAAGATGTGACCAACTAAGGTGTGACCAACTAAGATGTGAGCTATATCTGAACAACTAAGATGTGACCAACAAAGATGTGACCAACTAAGATGTGACCAACTAAGATGTGACCAACTAAGATATGATCTATATCTAACCAACAAATATATGACCAACTAAGATGTGACCAACTAAGATGTGACCAACTAAGATGTGACGAAATAAGGTGTGACGAACTAAGGTGTGACCAACTAAGATGAGACCAACTAAGATGTGATCAACTAAGATATGACCAACTAAGATATGATCTTTATCTGATCAACTAAGATATGACGAACTAAGATGTGACCAACTAAGATATGACCAACTAAGATGTGACGAACTAAGGTGTGACGAACTAAGGTGTGACCAACTAAGATGTCATCTATATCTGACAAACTAAGATGTGACCAACTAAGATGTAACCAACTAAGATGTGACCAACTAAGGTGTGACCTACTAAGGTGTGACCAACTAAGTTATGATATATATCTGACCAACTAAGATGTGACCAACTAAGATGTGACTAACTAAAATGTGACCAACTAAGGTGTGACCAACTAAGATGTGACCAACTAAGATGTGATCTATATCGATTATAGCGAACTGTTAATCAGTGCCTATAAGTAGGAGACTATTATAAGACATTTATCATAAGATTGTCTGAAATTATCCATTTACCAATGGCCTTGATGCAGTTTAAAGGCATTGACGTGGTAGCGGAGTCTGCATTAGAAGACACATTTGGCTTGCGTAAAATATATGACTGTGTGTCGTCTTCGTAGCAATGGACTTGGGGTAGATGTTCCTCAACAATTTCGAATTGTCTACGGGAGTACACGGTAAACAATATTGGACCCAGGAACGAGCCTTGCTGGATGCCATTATTTAAATAAAACCTTCGATTATGCACTCAGTTCACAGACACGCGTTAACATCGGTCTGATAATTACGATTAGAACCATGCTAGAAATAGCACCGATACCAAGATCAGTTTTCAAGCGTAGGTAGTACTAATGCGTTCTTCCAGGCACTGGCAAAGTGGCCGGTTTCAAACGATAAGTCTGTGATAACTGGCAGTAAAACATCAAGTTACTGGAGTAGGAGGGACGTTGATTTGGGATCTAAGCTGTAGGATTTCTGATCAGCCTTTCCAATCAGACTTTGCACCTCTTCTTCAGACAGTGTCTTAAAATCAGCAAAGACGACATGACAGAAATCACCAACAGCGTCACCTATCAGGACGAGAGGCGGCGTACATAGTTTCCAAGGAGTTATTAATATTCTCGATCTTTTGAATGACGTAATCACCAAAATCATTTGAAAGTTGGTTAGGATCACCTTGGGGGAATGACACATCCTTTGACTAACAAGAAGGATCTTGTAGCCTTGAACACTCGCCGTTAATCGGTTCAGTTTTCTTGGTTGGAATAATATTTACAGCGTTCTTGGTTCATCAAGACGTGCGATGGTTGAAATCAATCAAAATCAACACAAAATATATTTTTAATTAGTATTTACTATAATTTTGAGACTCGTTTGCTTACGATAAATAAAAATATTGGTTTAACATTTTTTGTGATTTTGCCTTATAGGAGTATCAAGTCTACTAATGGTTTCTGACATACCCTATCATGTCATGGAAGAAATATGTCGTCTTCTGAATGTTGATTTCGCTGTTGGTGGTGACTACAAGACATTAGCGGGCATATTAAGAATGAAAATTTCAGATGTAAGATTAATTTCACAAAAAGTTAATCCAGCTGACGAATTACTGAAATGGTGGTGTACACAAAAATCGGCGACAGTCAACAAATTCCAAAATATACTAAAACAAATGGGCAGATACGATGTTCTAGAAGTTCTTGGTGGAAAAAAACAATCAGGTAAATATATAAAAAGTTGGACTAATATTTTGGTTCGAAAATTTTTTGTGATTGCGAATTTATTGTACAATATTTACCAAAGTAATCGGCATATAACCTACAGAGTCAAGGGTATTTATAGATACTTATACAAGTTGATCGTCTAGGTTTTTATCCATCCATGTAGTAGCGGGAGAGAAACATTGTTGTACAGGGGTTAATATAAGTTTTTCTAGTCGCCCAAGTGGCTACCAGGCAAGGCCTTTTTAAAGGAACTTCCAATGGGTTGGTAATTCGCTAAAAGCTCCATGGTTCCAAACGCCGAGTTATATAGGGGCCCTTTGTAATTTCGTGATTTTTTAGAGTACTTTTGTACAAAATCTAAAGATCTTAAATCTCGTATTTCTAATGGTACATCACATCATAATATGTAAAATAATTCCATATTGAGAGATTATTTAATAAATCGAGTGCCTCAAATCTGGATACTTGATAGGTCTGCGCACAATAGAGTCCCGAAGGAACTCGGCGAGGCAGGTAAACCATCCCTTCCCTCCCGCAAACAACAACATGTGTTGCAACCATGCAAATGTGAGCCTATTTTTTGCTATGAATTTTATCATTTTCAAGAACTAAGTACACGCTATGCTGTGAAATAATCTGAAAAAGGACTATACACACAGGATTCTGTACCCAAATTTTAGTTAGTTATAAGTTGTACGGACTTTTTCTGCTTTTGTTGGAATGTAGTAATAAATTATTATTATTATTATTATTATTATTATATTTCCGCACAGTTCATTTAAATGTAAACTGGTTTAAAACTAGGAGCAAGTTGCTACCCGCAACCTAAGGTCCTAGAGTTATATATTTTTGATGTCCAAAACTCTTCGAATAATTCTCGCTGTTCCAAGTAATACTGTCTTTTGTAGTATTTCCACTGGTATTGCTGTCCCAATCTTTTCAAAAAACTCCTTTAATCTTTTTGATATAGTCCCCAGTGCACCCACAACTACTGGGACAACTTCAACACGTTTTAACTTCCACATTCTTGCTATTTCCCTTTTTAAATCCTGGTACTTCATAATTTTTTCCATTTCCTTCAATCCTACCCTATTGTCTCCAGGTACTGCAATGTCAATAATACAAGCCTCCTTCTTTTCTTTATCCACTATAATCAGATCTGGTCTTCTGTGTCAATTTCATGGTCGCATTGAATTTTGAAGTCCCACGATAACTTATACATACCACTTTCCATCACATTTAGTGGTTGGTGCTCATTCGGATTTGGTCATTCATGTCCAGGATAATTGTTTCTCAACCTGTTCTCCGTGATCTCTAATAAACTGTCCATACATCTTTTTCTCTCCCCGCCACTTCTATTGTTTTATATTATTTTGGCTCAATGCAATCTGCAGTTTCGATTACATTTCCAGTGCTCACGCTCCAATCACTATTTTTCATATACCAACCGATGCTGTTTTCTTCTCTCTGAATACAGCTTTCAACGTTGATAAGTCCCCAACCTCATCTGCTCCTTGGTATAACAATTCTGTTAGTGTCACTCTTTGGGTGTAATGCCCCATTCATTGTCATAATTGTCATACCATAACTGTTTGGACGTGCACTGAAGTGGTCCGCGAATTATTTCGTATTTCATTTTTTCCTGTACGATTTTGAACGGGATACTTCTCAAAGTGGTTGGTAAAGTGTTCTTCTATTGGAATCTGGGAAACTCCAAGTATCCTTTTCGGCATCTAAATAATATTTAGTGAAATACCGGATTGTCTATACAGAGATTTTTAACTTTTGTTTTTCAAGCTCGCGCAAAAACGGTTGGTCTTCACACGCAAGCAAACGAAGCACACTACGTATGCTGACGACAGTACGCGTGCTTCAATTTGATCTGTGCGCGTGCGTGCAGTAATTAACGTGGAATAAAACTCATCGAACTGTACTCGCTGTAGACACACGCGCCATGATTTTTCTCCGAACAATCCACATTATCCTTTTTGTTTGGTTGGTTCTTCCCGGGATTCGTCATACTGATGAGAACCTAGTGGCCTTGTTACGTACCGCAACGGATTAACTTCGACCACCTTATTTTTCTCAAACACGTCGTTTGAGACATTTATATGTATGTATAATGATATGTTGTATAATATATTGTAATGATATGTAATTTATAATGATACATAAGTGACTTTAAGAATGTGTTGTAAGAGCATTGAGACTATTGTATAATGCTCCTAAAACGTCTTCTTAGCTCTTTTTATTCATCATCGATAGCTCTTTTTATTTCATCGTATTATCCCTCCACTGCAGTTAAGTAATGATACAGCCCATATGTTGATTGCTAATATCTTATTCCGCCCGTTCAGCATAGACTTAAGCACAAGTTTCAATCTTCTTACGTACGTATCTTCTTACGTCCTTCCTGAAGTTTTGCTTCATTTCCTTTTCCATAACTTGATTGCATTCTAATATTCCCAAATATTTGTACCCATCCTCATTCATCTGTTTCATTACCTGACCATCCGGCAGTATTATACCATCACACTCTATTTAGTATTAGCACTGCGCATTTCTCAATGCCAATCTCCATCCCAATATCTGTGCTATAAAGATGCGCCGTCCTTACCAACGAATCTATTTGGTCTCGAGATTTTCAATATGACTTTAAATAATCCATTAAAACTAAATTATTTATTTTGTATTTATTTTGCTTGAACTCATATCCTGCATTATTATTATTATTATTCTGCTTCTTAATAGCTTATTCGTGGCGGCCAATAGGAGTACTGTATTTAAATAGCAGCTCCTCTTATCAAATTTCATATTTCAAAACTACAAAAAATATATCAATCATCTTGGACTACTTTGCTTATTACTTTACGCAGTAGTGTCTCACTTTCATTAGTACTATGTGCTGCATAGTTCTCTCACTACCCGCTTAGCTTCCTTCTCATGTCGTATCAACTTCTTCATTTGTTGTTGCAATTTGTTGATAGCACTTCCCATACATCCTATTATTAGTGGTGGTATCTCTACCCGGTCGCTTCTCTCTCGTTACATACGCTAACTGCTGCTCCTGAGGACACACCATATCTATACGCCAGATACGTTTCCCATCGCTGTCTTCAAGTGTGAGGTCTGGTCTGATTCGTCAGTTTATATTCAAAAATCTCACATCAACTTAAACTTGCCATCCTTCATTGCATACCCTTTCATCCTGCATCGCTGTTTGTACCACAGTGTTCCTTCCTATATAATTCCATGTTGCTTACCACTATTGCACCGCTAGTATCATCAATGCATTGTTATGTCTCTTCACATATTCCGTCCCTGATAATGCTGTGCACCCTGCCAAGAAATGTTCGACAGTCTCATCGTATTGTCCACATAATCTACACAGTATCGATTCGACATCCAGTCTTTTCATCCTTTTCCATTTCCTTGTTTCGACCATCTGCTCTTGCATCTTATTTATCGCTGCTGTCTTTTTAGGGTCGAGATTGCATTTAAGCCATTTACTACATTCCATCTCCTGGTTTTTATTGACATTGCTTTACATTTCCTTCCTCATATACTCAGCTTTTTTGTTGTTTACAATTTCTTTCCTCAGTCCTTCATTCAGCTTCCTCTGGCAAGTTTTTCAAGGGCCGTCATACTATCTCTATTGTTCATAATTCCTTTTTCATTAAAGGATACTTTCATTCCACATTCCGCTACGTCTGTTCTGCTTCACGTTTCACTGAGCAATATTCACTATCGTATTATCTCTTCCATGCTACTTCAATCCACCTACTCTCTGACGTTGACATATAGGTTGCTATTCTGGCTTTTTTCCTGGTATACTTCCTTCAGGCTCTTTAATCCACATCCTACCTGCTTTTTCATATATAATTTCTCACCACTGGATTGCCTACCAAGTACGTTCTTCATCCTTAGTTCCTTCTTCAAGACCATATGTAGCTCCCTTAAATCTGATTTGGAGAATTTACATACGTTCATAGGGTGCCCTGCTACTGGTATCACTCATTATTATTATTATTATGCATTATTATTATTAGTAGTAGTAGTAGTAGTATTAGTATTATTATTATTATTATTATTATAATAATAATAATAATTATTATTATTATCATTATTATTATTATTATTATTACATTTTATCTATAATTATAATAGTAATAAAGACGTTTTAGGAGCATTATACATAGTCTCAGTGTTCTTACAAGTTATTTAAGTTACTTACTAGAAATACGTTATACGCAACACCCCTCGCCCGCTTACTGTTTGAAACTTTTATAGCATAGTTGCTAATTTACTACTATAATACAGTACTGCAGTTATGCGCTTTGTCCTAGTGATGTCATCAGCGTTCAATAATTTTTGTTTTGGACACCTCCGTTCAATAATTCACAGTATTCGACAGAATTGGGGAACAGTGTTGAGATGAACTGGTACTTTGTGTTAGGTATGCAAAATGTAGCAACATTTCATTGGTCTGCAGATTACACCAGTCACAAGTGATTGATGTGGCGACGCGGCCGGGCCCCTTGCAAGGTCCAGGCTATTTTGCCCCCCTTCTCACCGACCTTGTGATTCATGAAATAATCAACCCAGTAGTTAGTATAAAAAGACACCAAAGACTGTTAAAGAATGAAGGAAGAAAGTGCATTCTCTTTATCATTGAAATGTCTAGGGGTGCATATAGTGCAAATGTATAGGCATCAATTTGGTTTTAATACAGTATTAGGGATTCTATCCCGATTGTTGGTGAGGATAGATGCTCTTGAGGTCTCAATGCAGGGCAGAGAAACTGACCTTTCCTAAGTCTGGACATGAAACTGATTGGTTAATAGAAACCCTAGGATTGGTACCATGTTAGTTAAGAAATGTCTTGAAGGCATTTTACCACCATTTCTAAAGAACTATTTTAATCTCAATGAATTTGTTCATTGCATGCATGTAAGAGCATTATCTAATATCTATTGCCTTAATTGACAATACTACATTTGTAGGATTTATACAACTTTCAAGTTATAATTAGTTTTTGTAACATATTGTACATATATATGAATATGTGTAATAAATTTATATTTGTAATAAATAATAATTGTAATTTGTTAGGAAACAGGACCCCGTCAATAGTAAATACCAGTGTTAGCATTGAACAGGCTATCCTGTATTTCTAGTTAGTATTATTAATAGTGCCTAAACTTTTCCCAATCCCAGAATGTATATAGTACAACTCTCTTAACTGACAGTTAAGTATTTCAAAATTTGTCTAAAGATTTCTGAACAATCACAATTGTCAATGCAGACTATATACAAGTTACAACTAACAAACAATAACATGACATGGTTGTTTTATTGAAGATAAAATATTGTTCAGCGTATTGTACATTGTAGGCAGAAATACAGATCTTTTTAATTGTTGGTGCACTGCCAAAATAGTGTGTAACAGGTCTCAGACATTCAACGTTTCGAGCGAAAGCCCTTCGTACGATTATAAACGATAAAGTAGTGTCTAGTGAAGGCAGTGGCTATTCGTACGGTAGCAGTATTAAAGGCGGTAGTCTTTTATAATTCAACGAAATGCTAATCCTAATAACCTAACCAAATTACCAACCCTAACCAAAAAACTATAATGTTTATCGAACTCCTTGTTTATCTCCTATCTAATATACAAATATATAGACACTTAAAAGTTAAAATAAAAGGGCCTTCGCTCAACACAGACTCACAGTGTACTATCCTTGAATACTGAGAATACTAATTTATTTACCTGCATTCGTGTCCGAGCAAAGTACCATAGGCATAGATGAATATTACAAAATAAAACTTGCTTGTCCGTCAACTACATTCCACAGTTTCGGCATTTTCGTCGCCTTTGGCTTTGTTTGATTTCAACCTTCTTGTTTCCCTACTATTCGCGAGCCGAACTTCGCGTTGTTCTGGAGTTTCTTCTCGCGATTTTCGACGCCTTTGTTCACAATCTTTCGACCTTGTTGATGTATTCTTACCTGTTGTTGGTTTCGTTTTCCCGCGGGCAATATCGGATAGTCTTACTTCATATCCACTTTCGTTCTCCTCTGCTCGTCGGACCTTACTTCATGTCCACTTTCGTTCTCCTCTGCTCGTGCAGCTTCAACCTGCCATTCGTTGTTTAAATCACTCATTTCACTTTTTTCCGGTTTCCAATACTGTTTAAAAATTTTAAACAGTATTCACAATCGCTTCTGAAAAATATTTTTAAAAACGATAACACAAAATGTCCCGGCTCACGACCTTAGATAAATATCCTTGTAGATCCATAAATATCCTTGTTTAGCTATTTTCTTCCCCGTGAGATCCGATCCTCGTCATCAAACCAAAAAACGTCGGTTGATGGATACCGATATATATACACGGGACAAACTTTTTCTGAAACTATTGACAGACCAGACGACCGGACATTGTACACGACCGGACATTGAACCACCCGTCAAGATTATCACCCTCGCCCCAGCGCCTTCGGCGCTGGACGGCGCTTCGCGCCATCCGGGCCAGGGGATAAAACTAAGTAGATTTCATTGTAGACAATAACAACAAACAACAACTAACAATATTCCATTTTCAATATCATCATCAATATCATCCACGAAAATAATAGTCACTTTTTTGTCAACTGAAACAGGACTGAATTGGCCGAAATAGCTGGAGTGTCACAACATAAGCATTTACCATATTTGCCATTTGCTTTTAATGTGTTGACCTGGCAAAGGAAATAGCCTGTGTACGAGGCTGATAATGTGTTCGCAGCGGAACTGGACTGATACCACTTTCGATTAGGTATTGCGCATTATTAACATGGTGCCAGCCTGTACAATACGAAATATAGCGACAACAACAAACTCGTTAAAATACTTTTCCACACTTTATAAAATGTTATCGATAAGTGTAAAATTTAGTTAAATTTACCTGTTATTTCAATCCCTGGTTGTTGTCACTGATTCTTTCACATGAAGTGTATAACATTGCCAAAAAAATCTTCTCAGTACAGTAGATTAACTACTGTTGCTTCAATAGACGTCAAACACCGTCAAAGGGAGTTTGTTTCAAAACCTCCCTGGTCAATTATTAACGTTACTTAATTTACACTTTTGTTTTCTTGTTAGAGCATCAAAACAAAAAAAGACAGAGAGATAAAGACAATTCCGCAGAACATTCAGCCTCCCGACGAAAAAAACAAAACAAAGCGTGACCACAAGCCTTGATGAGACACGACCGGTTATATTGGCTAAGTTCCAGTTACGTCCAACCATAACAAGAAATGTGGCAATGAGGGTAACATTGTGTAGAAGAACCAAGATAAGTGCTTTGCATTGGTACAATATCGTAGCCTTGTCCTTACCACTCTTGGTATTGCAGCTTTAGGTATGTAAGGTATACTCAACTGTGTTCATTTTCTTATTACTTTAAGATGAATATATCCAACCATTGGCTTTTAAATTCTTAGAGCGTTTGAGTGATTCACAATGGTCTATTATCGTAACCTTACCTTTATAGGTTTTTTCGATTACAGGTGGAAGTATGTAAGATTTTCCTCGACTGTTTTAATTTTCTTATTACATTAAGACGAATAGCTTTGATAATGTTTGATAATCTATCAATTCAATTATTTAAAATATCTTTGATAATCTATCAATTCAATCATTTAAAACATTTAATTAACAAATACTACAATGAATTATACAGAAGTTCCTCGGTAGTTTTAAATGATGCAATTACCTATATAATTACATATACTAGACTTATGTTATCTTTATTATATTACGAATTTTAGTACATAGTTGTTAGTAATGGTTATTAGATGTAATATTTTGTATTTATATATATATATATATATATATATATATATATATATATATATATATATATATATATATATATATATATATATATATATATATATATATATATATATATATATATATATATATATATATATATATTTATATATATATATATATATATATATATATATATATATATATATATATATATATATATATATACGAAAGTATACAAAATATACAAATATATATATATATATATATATATATATATATATATATTTGTAAACATGGCCCTTTGAAAATCAGGAAACTGAAAGGCTTCTTCGCACACACCAACCAACAATAGACCTACCGACAAACAATACACTCACAATTAACGCATGACGCAACAGGTCTATGCAAGCCATGTTTTCCATTGGACGCAAACATTACGCCGCCGGATATAATTGGTAAGTTAGGGCTAGTTTAGACGTCGAAGTTCCGTCGCATTTAATGCGACAACAATGCGACGAAGATGGTAACTTTTCAATTTAGACATCGAAGTTGCGTCGCATTTAATGCGACATATGACACAAGAAACCAAGGCTGTTTTCATCTCAACGAGTAAAAATAGGTACGCAATGCGAACATGCGTCTACGTTGGGGATGAGGCGTAATTACCATGGTGGCACAGATATACAATAGTAAAGCAATTAATATTGGTATTTTCATTCGATGCAAGTGAGTACTATAATGATTTCAGATGAAGGAACATCACTTGGTGGACTGGTGCAGATATATTATAACCATTAGTCGGGAACATTAGCATTGTTGTTTTGAATATTTAAATAACTTTTACTAATTTTGTTTATCGTGATTTTATTTATTAGTTGATTGGTGCACAAGCATTTTAATTCAAAAAATAAATAATATTCACTTGGAATTTCCTTTCATATTTAACAGAGATTGCAGGTGACGACTCACGGAATAACATAGGTACAAGTTCAGATGCAAGTGGAAGTAGAACTACAGAAGCAGGTAGTTATCGGCTAGTACAAGTGCAAGTACAGGTACAGTTACATACATGTATTATAATGCTTAATCCAACACATTTATGATTAATCAAAACAATGAGTTCAAAACCTAGCTGAAAATATAATGTAGTAAATGCCTCCATTAAATATATTTATATATTTTCCCTATCGAGTAAAAAAGCAACAAGAATTAATATGCGACTATAAGTTGAAGGATAGTTCTAAAGCATCGCTCTAGCTGTGAAGGAGCAAAGTAGCCTAATCCCGTTCAAAACAAAATGAACATTGAAATAATAATCATGTCTACTGACTTTTATGAGGGAATATAACATTAACAAAAGCAAGGCGGGAAAGAGGGACGGGGCGAGAAGACGAGAAAAGGTGGTAATCCGTCCAGATACTGGATGCAGATTTTACGCCATCCGATTAGCTGACTAATTAAGATTTTAGGTTTTGATTGGTTACTCACTTACTGTATATAAAGACATCCAAGGTCATATTGAGCAAAGTTTGTAACTTGAAATCTGCGAGAACTTTAAAATATTGGTTCCTACAACCATGGAGTCGGAAAACCAAATCGAACAATTTTTCGAAATGGCGTTGTCAAAGTCATGTATTCAAAGCTCACTTTTAATTAAAAGATGTCATGTATTTGCTGTTTTGCTTACTGGTTTTGGAAATAAATTGATGTGATCTATATCTAACCAACTAAGATGTGACCAATATCTGACCAACTAAGATGTGACCAATATCTGACCAACTAAGATGTGACCAACTAAGATGTGACCAACTAAGATAAGATCAACTAAGATGTGATCTATATCTATTTTAGCTCACTTAATTTTTTTTAAATATTTTAATAGACCATTTTTGCAGTAATAAACTGAATTACAATGGTTCACATATAGTTAAAAGGGTAAAATTACAATATCAAATATATCAAAATTATTTCGAATTAAAATTGTTTCAAGCAGTGACTATGAAACTGTTTCTAAAACGATCAGATCTGCAGCGAGGAATTAGGAAGGAGGATTTTTTCTGTTTTGTGCTGCAATGTCCGAGTGATACATCATATTAGTAAAAAAGCGCTCATTAAGAGAGCAACGGCGATCATACCTGTACAATGTCGGTAGTTTAATTATTTCCAACACGTTATTATATTCGAGTGGAGGATATACAATACGGAGAGCTCTCCATTGAATACAGTATAGACTCGATTTGATTACTTATGTAATTAGGTAGGCAACTGTGCCAAACTGCGCATGCGTATTCCAGTATTGGTCTTACACAAGTTTTATGTACAGTGACAAGGACTTTATTAGGAATCATACTGTTCTTTAACAACCGTTTAGAGTCCTTTTTACAGATTGCGTCGACGCAAATTTCGAAACCGTAGTCGGTCGGACACCTCTTTGATGGTCGGTGGAATCGTTTTATTATGTATATATATAGTTTACTTACAATGGGTTACATAAATATTGATTATCAACCAAAAATTTCAAGTTCGTTTGCATAGCCGAGTGGTCTGTGTTATTGATTTTTAGTTGTGAGAGCGGGGTTCGAATGTTGGGTGAGTATATCATTTTTCCATTTTTTTAAATTTTTACTTTACTTTTTCTTTTTAATAGGGTTAGGATTAACGTTAGGTTAGGGTTAGTTTTAGGGTTTGGTTTAGAATATTATCAAAAAAATAGGGTGCGTAAAAAAGTCCCAAGATTCCACCGACCATCAAAGAGGTGTCCGACCGTCTACGGTTTCGAAATTTGCTGCGTCGACATGGTAGTTCCACTTTAGATCGTTAGAAATGATAACTCCAAGGAGCATTACATGCGTGACGGTGTCTTTACCATGTCCGTTGATCATAATTTGGGCGTGCGCAGTGGGTCGATTCGAGAAATTGACGATTAATTATTTAGTCTTCTTGGAGGTTCAATTTCATGTTATTTCTCTCTGCCCAATCAACACACTCAGCTACGGTTGAAGGTAGGTTTGACAGAGAGTCTTTGGTTATAACCTCCCAGATTGTGGTATCATCCACATATTTTACGGTGTTTACAGATGCTCGAAGATCGTTGACCATAACAAGAAAAAGCAGAGGGCCCAACTTCGTTCCTTGCGGGACACCGGCCTTAATAGGTTTCCAATCAGAATAATGAGTGCCAATAATGAGTTCTTTGCTGTCGATCAGGAAATTGGCAATCCAATTTATGAGTACGGGATGGACATCCATCAGCTGTAATTTATGTATCAAAATGTTATGGTCGATGAGATCGAAGGCTTTCGAAAAATCCAACAGACAAATTCGTAGAGATGAGCCCAATTTGTCAGAAGCCTCATACCACTTATGGAGAAGATACACTAGCGCCATAGTAGTACTAGAACCTTTCAAAGAACCAAATTGGAGTTGGTCGATCTTATCAAAGATCGACTGCAGGAGCCATTGATAGGGAAAGGACTCAAGAATCTTGTTTATGATAGCTGTGAGAGAAATAGGTCTAAAATCATTATCACATCAAACGTGGGAGTAGATTTAGGAATAGGTGAAACCAGGGGCGGATATAGGAATTTTTTATATACGGCGAAACTCATTAGCGACCGCATTTCTAGGGGGGTGCGGGGGCATGCCCCCCGAAATGTTTTTAAAATTTGGTTGTCTGAAACGGCATTTCCTGAATTCTGACAAAAATATTCAGCAAAAATCTAATAGTTCTAACTTGTGTTTTCAATTAAATATGTTATCCTTTTGAAGGGTTGTTTTGCTTTTGTGCTGCTTTTGCATTATATTTTATCATTTTTGGAGACACCTTTTAAGGAAATACCACATGAATTTTGCTCCATTTCAGAGCTCATCAGCATGCCTAGGAAACACTGTTGTACAGTGAAACCAACATGGACAGCCAAGGCTGCAACATTTTTTCTAAGGTCAATTACAGCCACTTTATCTGGCTGTTTGTCCCTGGCTGCCAAACTGCCTGGCTTTGAGCTAGTGCCAGACGCTGTTCCATTTTATAGAAGCATTATCAGACAAATATGTGTGTATGAGGGGAACGAAAACGACCCCCCCTGTTTTTTTGAAATAATCAGCCAAGCAATCGTATTTGTACAACACATTTTACGTAAATAACAGATTTGGCTATTTCGCTCTATATCAGAGCTCGTCAGCATGCCTAGGAAACACTTATAAGGAAAAGTGATTCCAACGTGGACTCACTTTTCCTTATAAGTGAGTCCACGTTGGAATCACTTTTCCTTATATATAATTCCAACGTGGACTCACATGCCTATTGGCATGGCTTTTTGGTGGAATGCCTTGGATGGCTATTGAGCTCCACAAACCCAGAGCTATCTGGTTTTAAGGTGCCAGATACCCACCTTTCACACCTCTTCCAGTAAGGAAGGAGGAGTTTGGTTAGAAGAGGGAGACCATATGGGATATTTCATGGGCATGGAGTTGCTCAAATCTCCTCACCATCCCAGTCATTCTAACCCTTTACCCCCCCTCCCCCTAAACCAAACCTAACCTAACATAACATTAATGAAAATACCAATTTGAAAGTTGAGACTCAAAATAAATGTTATAAACTTAAATTGATTCTTGAAAGTATGAATAACGAAAGCACATCATAGAATTTGGGTAACTGTTATCTTAATATACATTACTTAAACTTTGACCTTGTATAATATTAAGTTTGAAAGTGTGCGCTTACTTTGACATTTAATACATCCTTGAAAATTTGCGTAGTGAGTAATGTTAACACAGCGAAATTTGTGGAAACACGTTACATTAGACATAGTGTGACGCTACTCTGGCTTAAAAGGTTTTTATTACTCGGGCCTTCCCCTGTGGGGGGAGAGCACGAGTCTTAAAAAGGGCTCTGTTTATTTGGCAATGTCGCGAAATGGCAATTCTTGCATCATCCCGCTTGGGACTGGGTACGAGATCGATATATTTATGCGCCATTGTCATATTTTTAATATTCATCTGGTTACCTTTCCTCGAGTGTTCTTCACTGAAAATATTTGATGTGGCTGGCAGTATCTTGATCTCACGATGCTTACAATCGCACACGCCGATCGCCGAAGACCTACGGCTACACTAAAAGATAACGAGCGATTTAGACACGGTTGGTGCCTTGGTACCGTACACTGAAAATGCCGTACCTGTGCGCTGATGTGTACTCGATTAAACCTATGTTTAACAATTTAATATGAAACTCAACGTATGAATGCTTTTTGAAAATATTTTAACTGTTCTGAGGTAACTGTAATATTTTTATAAACTTTGTTGCCTGTATTGTTTATTGTTATCATGTTATGTTATACAAAATAAAGTCGATGCTATAGTTTATTGTTTCACATATACCAAGTACTATTATTAAAGTATGCAATGTTGCTATCGAATTTTACCCTGTTTCACTTATATTGATATTGATATTTTACCTGTAAGCTTAAATGGGGCTCCAAAATGTTCTGGGTTATCAGTAAGTTTGTATCGATTGTTCATATTATTATATGCGAATGCTTACAAATGAACGTACAGACTAGAGTATATAAATCTCTGACACTCATTGTTGCCATAATTGAGTAACCCTGTTTCACTCGATATTTTACCTGTAAGATTAAATGGGGCTCCAAAATGTTCTGGGTTATCAGTAAGTTTGTATCGATTGTTCATACATGTATTATTATACACAATTAATGCTTACAAATGAACACACAGTATATAAATCTCTGACACCCATACCAACTATCAAGATCAAGGAGTAAAGTGTTTGTTGTTGTTTGCTGGTTTACCAGTGACGGGTCTGAATTTTGGCCTTGACTACACGGAAAGCGAGTTGGCTCGCTAACCGAGACAGTAACATAGTTAACTATGCAGTAATCTGTCTTTATATTACAATTAGCTAGCTGGCTGGCCCACTGGACTAGTCACTAGTATGTATAAAGCCTCTCAAATAATAAATATGCTAAAATTATGAATATATTTACTGGCTCAAATGTTATATAACTTCAAAGAAATAATGATTTAGTAAGTTTGTATCGATTGTTCATACATGTATTATTATACACAATTAATGCTTACAAATGAACACACAGTATATAAATCTCTGACACCCATACCAACTATCAAGATCAAGGAGTAAAGTGTTTGTTGTTGTTTGCTGGTTTACCAGTGACGGGTCTGAATTTTGGCCTTGACTACACGGAAAGCGAGTTGGCTCGCTAACCGAGACAGTAACATAGTTAACTATGCAGTAATCTGTCTTTATATTACAATTAGCTAGCTGGCTGGCCCACTGGACTAGTCACTAGTATGTATAAAGCCTCTCAAATAATAAATATGCTAAAATTATGAATATATTTACTGGCTCAAATGTTATATAACTTCAAAGAAATAATGATTTTGAATTACATTTCTTTAAACTGTTTATAATAGCTTATGACACCTTGCTACTGCCAGCTAAATGGTTTGATTTACTGCTATGCCTTATACACTGAGAAAAAGATTAACTGATTTAATACTTGCTCAAACTAAACCTGTTTGCCGGACTGACCATATGAATTGTTATTACATGAGCACAGGCCGGCTCGCTTGCCCCTGTTGGCTAGAACTGGATTAGGTCAGCAAACAGGGTGGCTCATTTGGTGGGGCAGAATTCTCAGTAAGCCAGCTTGGATACTGAGCCAACTCACCTTCGTATAATCAAAGCCGTTGGCCAACACTATGTTATGGGTTTGCAATGATGGAAAATTTAACCACCCCTGCACTGACAGCCGTATCATTACATGTACCACAACTATAGATTTGTGTATATTGAATTCAAATCACTGAATTTGCCCACAATGTCTTTCAACAAGCCACAACCTCAAGTAGCCCGAGTTAACGCCTAGCGGGCGTCTTGTTTATTTATTAAATACAAGCAATAGGTTTCCGTGTATTCGTTGGTCTATTCAGATATAGATAAATATGTAAACAGCGTGCGTATAGATAGAGTAATTATACACCATTGTCACTGTTACTATTTTTATCGTCAATGACAGGTCGGAGCAATTCCTGCATTTATAAATGGTAAATTATTATCGTGAATAAATTTATGTATTATATGTTGCAAGTGCAATGAATCGTGAAATAGGTTAGTAGTCTTAGATAAGAATAATTAATTTAATATTTTAACATTAGTTTTACCGCAATCTCCAAATAACGAAACAAAGATTATGATTACGAGAGGAATGCAAGCCAAGCTTGCAAGCACATATAATATTTCGTGACAGTCAAATCGTATGTACTTGTCAGGAGAGAATACACTTTAGAGTAACTAGTGCTACTAGTGCGGCATCGTAGCAAAGTCCATACAAAAATTTGCGTAAGGTAATCATTAGTTTACAACATACAGGGTGATTTAATAACATGCTGGTTACAGACTTACCTGAGAGCAATGGGCTTTCTCTCTTTAGCGTATTTGGGGATGTACGTCTCCGCGCTAAAATCCCTGTGCAAGGTCTTCCCTATTTGCGCAATTTGCTCTCGACCAGAGAGGATAGCATTCAATTGCGGTACTTTTATTGTTAAATCTTGAGAAATTTGGCGAAGTAGCTTCTCGTCATTGCTCTTTAGAGCGCCTAGCACACGTTCAATCACACTTGTAGAAGCCATGATTGCATGCGGATAGATACTAGTCTGTCATGAGTCGACGTAATACGGCAGTGAAGCCATTCTAGACCAATCAAAAGCAAAGTCCGTCGAAATACCGTCCGTCCAACTTTCGACGGACTTTGTATTTCATTGGCTCTTCACTGTAAATTACGAGCACTGATTGGCTGGTATAGCACGGTTTGCCGGACTTCGTTTTCTCGACGTACTTTGCTCAGGATTGGTTTAGATAAGGGAGCCTGCAGGCGTTCCGTTTGGAGGAGGGCGGGCGCGTAGGTTGCGGGAGTTGAGGAGCGAGCGGAAAGACCCTGGGTACGAGGTTGCGAGCGGAAGAACGGAAACTCAGGCCTGATAATTTAATATTAATTTATGAAAAAAACAAACAAAATTCTGTAATCATGACTACGGAAAGGACGCTGAATTAATTTTTTTGTCTTGTTTTTTTACCCGTCGCTTGACGGGTTTGACGTACGTTAAATCCGCCCCTGGGTGAAACTATTAGCTTGTATGTTGTTAGCCGTTAGATAATAAAATTGGTAGTAATTGGACATATCTTGGCTTCCGTTTAGACTTTCGATTTCGTGTTTACATGATGAAAGAGACTCTACGCATCGTACGTGTTTTATGTAAATTTTAATTATTATATATGTATATAATATATTTTATTCGTCATTTTTTCGACATTTGTCCATTCTCGACTTTTTAGTCTCGACCCTCGACTTTTTCTCTCGACTCTCGACTTTTTCTCTCGACTCTCGACACTCGACTTTTGGTTACATTCAAAGCGTTGTATTCTCCCTAATCGCTTAATTGCGCTGTCAAACTTAATTACTATATATAGTTGCGCGTTGAATGATAGATTACATTGCTACATCAACTTAAATTCACAGTTTGTATAATTGAGCATTTGAACAAACCCGAATGATCACTTTGACACTAGAACATTTAGAGTTATGAGGATTGCTTATCGTACTGTTAAAAATAGGCACGCTTAGATATGATAGAGGCTATATAGGATAGAGGCTATGACGAGGTCTCAATATGCTACACAAACTTGTAATAGTTATTACAACAACGTCAACGAGGCCCGATTATTTGTTATCTTCGCCGATTATTTGTTATCGTGTCGCGAATAGTGCGTTCTATTGAAAGTATAAATGGAGTTAAGGAGTTTCCTTTAGCAGTATAAATAAGATTATAATAAAAAGGCGCACGAAAAAATGCGTCGTATCACAGCACCTTAATCCAATTTCAGTTTTAAGTGAAAATGTTTCGTGAATAAATGAATAAACAAGGTTTGAATATCAAAATGTTTAAAATTAGAATAGCCAAGAAAAGCGTTTCTCGTCCGCTATGCTTCCTAATGGAAGAAAATCTGAGAATGATGACGTCAAAGAACACGTGAGACTGCTATTTAATTTCCTGTAGGTGAGCAAAGTGAAAGTGTAAAGACCAAGCTACAAGTCGAGATACAAGTTAAGCTACAAGTAAAGTTAACGAGAATCCAAGAGGTAAGGAGAGTTTTTTATTCATTAACAGACTGAAGGCCAACTAAGACCTGATTCAAATATCAATTAAAAATACTAAAAGTTCACTGTCAAAGTAATGAATAGGAAGTCTAACGTTTCGAGTGAACGCCCTTCTTCCTTCGTTACAGAGTGAAACATAAATGTCACTTAACATTTCGCTCTCTGACGAAGGACTCACTCCTCCACAAAGACTTCCAACCCGTGAAAGAGAGTTTTCTAAGGCGGACAGCTGTTGCATTATGTTTCTCAGTGCTTCTCCGCAATACAACACCTCTCTGTATTAAACAAAAACGCCCGCAAAACGTCCTTTCGCGGCCTTGAAGGAGAGAGCAAAAAAGACGAAGAGCGTTCGCTCAAAATGTTACACCTTCTATTCAGTATTTTGTAGTACACCAGCCTTTTAGTACTTTTAATTCGTATGTGACACTGCCTACCCAACGCACGCTTGTATATCATTAATCTATTCAAATATCGACATTTCATTATGTTGTTATCATGTTTGTTTATTATGTTGAGTTAAAATTATGTGAAAGCTAATCTTTGCTACACTGTAGCTCGTCTGCATTCAGTCCATTTCTGAATCCCATCGAATCGAACTTGCAATCTTGTTAGTTCTTACCACCGATTTCGGGGTCAATTTTCCGCCGTGATAGATGAAGCTGAGTTTCCAGATGATATGAAGTTTTCCGATATTTGGGAAATTGTTGAACCCAAAATACGACATACATTGACGGATAGTTGTTGATGATTATACAAACGCGCGAAGTGTATTATCGAAATAAGCTAAGAAAACAATTTATATTAATTCCTAATCCTTCTCTTAATCCAGCTGAGACCGCCGTGCGCGCGAATTATTACTTAGATTCTATTGAAAGTACAAATGATAAGAAAGGGGAACGAAAAAATGCATCGTATAACAGCACCTTAGTTTTATTTAAAAATGTTTCATGTTTTTAGCATGAGAATAGTCAAGAAAAGCCTTTCGCGTCCTTATGGCCCGTAATCGAAGAAAATCTGAGAATGATGACGTCATTGATCACATGAGACTGCTATTAAATTTCCTGTAGGTGATGTAAAGTAAAGTGAGTAAATCATTGTTTGATTGAAAGAGAAAGTGATACGATCAAGGTACAAGTCGAACAACAAGTTAAGCGACGAGTAAAGTTAACGAGAAGCCAAGAGGTAAGTAGTGTTTATTAACTTAATTAACGTTTTTATTTATTAACAGACTGAAGTCCAACTAAGACGACTGGATTTAAATACCAATCAAAAATACTAAAAGGTTGCTGTACTGTTAAAATAGTGATTAAGAAGTCTAACGTTTCGAGTGAACGACCTTCAGGCTTCCTCTTCGTTTGAGAGTGAAACGCACTATGTCACTTTACGTTTCACTCTCTGACGAAGGACTCTCTCCTGCGCAGAGACTTCCAAGTCCGCGAAAGAGAATTTTTCAAGAGGGAGGCTGTTGTATTACGTTCCTCAGCGCAGAGAGGAGAGAGGTCGAAGAGAAGGAGAGAGGAGAAAGGACGAAGAGAAGGAGAGAGGAGAAAGGACGAAGAGCCTTCGCTCGAAACGTAACCTATTCAGTATTTCAGCAGCACAGCAGTTTGTTTATTATTTTTGAGTTAAAATTATGTGAAACGTAATCTTTGCTACACTGTAGCTCGTCTTTATTCAAACCATTTCTGAGTATTAACCACCAGGCAGATGATCTAACTATTTATTGAGTTGTTTTGCTGTGCAAGCTGTGTTACGTTGTCAATACTCAGAAAAACTTTGAGCACAGCTTGCACAGCAAAACCTTTACAACTTTAGTTACAAACATCAAGCTGCAACTACCTAACTTTACTAACAACATTTGACTGGAAATTGAACACGACTTGTAGTCCAACAAGTATTTGTGATAACGGCAAGACTCGTCCCAGGTTTAAATACCGTATTTAACCTTGCTCTGTCATCTGAGTTCCAGTGGCTCAATGGTTAGAGCATCTGTCTAGCATTCAAAAGGTTACGGGTTCGAGTCCTGTCTGGTGCTCAGAGTTTTTCTGAGTATTGACAACTTAACGCAGCTTGCACAGCAAAACCTTTATAACTTTGCAAACATCAAGCTGCAACTACCTAACTTTACTAATTTTTCTTTCTTAACTTCCTTCATTTCTAACACTAAACACAATCTGACATCTGGGATAATCGATGAAATACTGATACTAAATACCGGTTTTATAATAAAAACATTACTAACTGGTGATTCAGGGGGTGTTGGCCAGTGATTGACACCATTGTCCTTCATCCATTTTTTGGTGGAGTTACTTGTGTGTTTGGGGTCATTGTCCTGCCATAGTCGATGACCATCTGGATACACATTATTGATAAAGTGTTAGAGATTCCGCTCTAAAATCTTCTGATATCCCTGACTCTCCATACAGCCCGTAAATATACACACTTGAGTTGCACCCCGAATTGATATGCCTCCCCAGACATGCACCTTTAACAAAGGATATAATTTATAAATTACTAGTATATAAGAATAAACCAACTTAAGGACAGCTATTATGAATTACAATTGTATGCATTCTGATTAGCTGAACTAGCTAAAAGGATTGTTTTTAAATTCGTTTTACCATGGTTTCAGATGAGTTTATGGACAATTTGCTAGAAATAATATTTTGTCTGAGTACTAAAATAATTACTTGACAACTCATGGCTCCTATAAATAAATAATTAGCTGTACATGTAGCTCCTTTAGCCTGGCTATAGTCAACACAGCTGCGACTCGTTGAGTCGGGATATTTGTTCATAGAAAACTTGAACTCATTGTCTATAAAACACCATAAAAGTTGAAAATATTGGAATTTCACTTCCAAATCATATTTGATTATCAGGATTGACTGATCAGACTTCAGGTTTCCGAAATTTGTAAGCATATCAACAGGGGCGTTATATACACGCTACTAAAGCGATTTAAAATTCTACAATCAACCAATAATTATTAAAACTTTAATACCTTCAGGGGATGCTTTGGACGTCTCTTTCGTTTCCCTTGGGTACCTTCTTTACGGAAACAAAACCGTGCATACTGTTCGATTTGGACACTTGTCTCGTCCGTAAAAATGACGTCCTCGAACGCATCTTTTACCGCTAAGGCATTCAAACAGAAAAAGAGCCTCTTTATTTTGTTTGGCTCTCGAACAAACTGGCAATAACGTGAATTTTCATGCCTCCAACCAAGCTGCTCGCGTCTGACTCGACGAATTGTTGATTGTGAGACATCAACGCCGCATTCATCCACTAGTTTGGTCTTTATTTCGGCAGACGTTAATTCGTCATTCGCTTTCATCTTTTCGTCGATGAACTTCAAGTGTTCCTTTTTCAAAATCGGTTTTCTTCCACTACGTGGCGCACCTCGTAGATTCCCACCATTTCGTCGATACCGAGAAAGAAATAAACTTACAGCCGATCTCGACGTTTGAATTCCTTCCTCTGCAAGGATGTTCGCGATTTTTTTTATCGGAACTGATGAACATCAAAGCGAAACAATTCCTTCCCTGGCGTATTGCGATAATTTCCCCATTATTTGCGAAAGGACGGAGTAGGTATGGTAGAACCTTATGTATACGAACGCAAGTTTACTCACTCAAGTGAAATTAGCCGGCGATACAACAGACGATTCGTATTACAACATACGCGAAGCGATCATCAAATTCATCAGCCGATCTTTATATATGATTTCAATAGCACTGTATCTGGTTGCTATTAATAGCTCAAAATGCGGACAAACACTCCTAATTTGACTCACAAATTATTGCAAAATGCAAATGAGCTATTTTCTTTTGTTATGGCCGCAAGAATTATGGGTAAATGCGGACAAACATGGCTACTGACGTCTTCTCCTGAAAGTGCTAGTATTTAATGATATTTCGAATGGTATATACACGATGATCCGTGATGCGTAGAATAGTGCGGCTATTCAAGGTTGCCGCAGCCGATTCAAAATATGAAAAGTTCAAGTTGTAATAACAACACTAAATTATACACGCTATTTATCCATGATATTAAACTATTCTATAGAATATTTTTATATTTACATGATAATAATAATAATAATAATAATAATAATAATAATAATAATGAAAACTTTATTAAATGAATTTTTTCTAAACAAACAATTGTGAATCTCACTCATAGAGGTAATTTACAATCGGCTACTTGAATCACAACTAAGTCACTTAAAGAGAATTAAAAGTTCAGTAAATCAGGATTCGTCCATTCCTTATTTCTGCGGCAAAAGATATAATAAGTTGTTCTGATGGCAATATATATCATTTTTCTCACACAATAATTTTGGTGCTTCACATCAACTCCTACATCTTTTAACATTTCAATAAAGGACGTACACTCATTTGCGAAAACACCGAGTGAACTAATCGAGAGATTGGCAAATTTAACAGTGCTAAAGTGTTCACTTTGTTGTCTAACTAGTTCTGTATATTTGGATTTTTTGCGCTCTACGTTGTTTTGAAGGTTGGATTCAAATCCCACGGTAAGTTCGACTATATATAGACATCCCTTTGAAGTAGATAGGAGTAAATCTGGACGGTATCTGTCACCAGTTATTATTGAGGGGCTTTTGAATTCGGGAAGATCAACAAAAAGGTTAGAGCAATTGGCAGTTTGTAGGGTCTTGGCAAGAAAGTTTAGAATAGAGTCGTGTCTCCACGTAAAACGTTCAAGGTATGATTGACATCCTGCAACCACGTGTAGGAGAGTTTCTGGGTGTAAGCAAAAGGAACAGTCAGAACTTGATGATATACCCCATCTTGAAAGATTTTAGCTGGTGGGGAGAGAGTTATTGATATAACGCATACTAAAATTATAGATGTTTTTTGGTAGTTTAGATTGAGAAGAAGACCAGAATTTGTTTAGCTTTGGCAAGGAGAATTTTGTAACATTAGAGAAAAATGAGCCTTGACAGGTCAGTTGGTTTTGAAGTTTATCCTCTTGTCCAGAACGGAAATCTTTGATAACTTCCTTGGTAGAGTTGTAAATATCATACTGAATGTTAGTGCTGTTATTAGTTGATTTCCAAAGTTATTTTATTGATTCATTGGGAGATGTTTTTAAGGCATTTCTAAGAACTGTTTGACACTGAGTGAATTTGATAGATGGTGGGAAAATACTTAGACCAAATTTGTTACGGGTTAGATAGACGTTACTCAATGTTCCCGATACTGGTATTTCCAGCCATTTACGGATATATTTGTTTGCAACGGAATCGATGTTTCCAGAGACCCAAGTTTTGGACAAGGTAGCGACAGTAAAATGCCAGGATATTTTGGATAAGACGTAGCGACTGTAAAGGAGAAGTTTATTTTTCGGATGTAGTGGTTTAAGGTCAATATCAGACATCAGTTCTGTGATGAGGGAGGTCAACTCAGACTTGTGATCTTTGTTGGACATATCAAAATCAAAGTATCTTCCTAAATATCGGAAAGATTCTCCAATTTTAATTGTTGGAATTAGGTCACTGTTAATTAAGAGTTTAGGTAAATATTGGATTGATTTTGTTAAAGCTTTCTTGATACCAAATGTACTACATTTGTCAATCCGGATAATCATACTGGACCATTGGCACCAGATACAGAAACGATTTAGAAGATGCTGGTTTTCTGATTATTGGCCACTAATGATCGCGGCATCATCAGCAAACTGAAACCAGTGTATCGGGTTTAGAAAATGGGAAGAGAAACCAAATTGACGGTACTTATCGCCCTAGAGGACTAAGACAATCACCTTGCAGTACACCACGATCAACAGATATAAAAGGAGTACGAAATTCAGATGTTATTATTGAAGTCTTAAAATCCATGTATAAACTTTTTATAACAGTTTTGATGTGATTAGGAATGTGATGATAATCAAGGATGGACTGAATTAAATTATGATGAACTTCACCAAAGGCTTCTTGAGGTCAAGTAGAGTGATGACAAGTGAACGTTGTTTTATCCTAGCTTTGTGGATAATATTGGTCATCTGAGCCGTGTGTTCTAAAGTACCAGACAGATTAGGTGTGAAGCCTTTCTGTATATTATGTTCGATAAAGTTATTAGTAACGAGGAAGGAGAATATTGCATTGCCAAGACATGATGTAAATACTTTTAATGGTACTGTTTCAAGAGTGATGGGACGAAAATTCGAGGGGTCATCTGTGTTGCCTTTTTTATGGATAAGTATAGTGCACGCTTGTTTCCATTCAGCCGGTATAGTTCCAGACAACCAAACATTACGTATTATTTCTGTTAGGTAAGTTCTTAAAAAAGGACATCGTTTAAAACATATGATGGAGAGTTGATCAAGAGGACAAGGAGAACCAGAGGCTTTCATTCTACGTATTGCATTAGTAACTTGTTGATAAGTTGGAGGGTCAAGGTTGAATTGAACGTCAGGATCAGATAACCTTGGAATCCAGCTTGGAATTTGAAATAGTTTATTTGAATTAATTTTGGCTAGAGTTTTACTAAAATAAGATAGGCATTCTCTCATGTTGAATGAAGGAAACACGGCGTCTTTTCGATTTAGGACGTTTTTCACATAACCCCAGAAATTTCTCCCGATGTATTGATCATGACTGAAAGATTCGTTGTTATCTGGAGTTGACTGGTTGCAGATGTTGTTATTACGGCGGTGCTTATCGCGCAAGGTGTGTGACACATATTGAATTTCTTTAGAGTCACTATTTGTAGATTTAACATTTTTTAACGCTTTCTTTAAGTCCTTGACTGAATGATCTTTGTATTTATTCACTAGGTTTTCGTCAGGTACTGTTTTAACATGACCAAAATTATCTGCGAAATAGTTGTAGATAACGTCTTTTAAAAGCTTTATGTTTGGATTTAAATCGTGTGATGTGATTGGACCATTTAGCTCGAGGACAGATTTGAAAAAATTATTTGCCGTTGACCATTCCAAATCGCTTTTAGGAAGATTTACGCCATTTTTCAAAATTGGAGAACTTTCTTCGTTGTCCACAACAACACTAATGTTAGATTGATTATCAGTAGGGATATTTGCGGAGTTATCATCAATTTGTTCCTCAAGATCTATACAAAGCTCACTGTTCAACCCAAGAATAACTCTGCAACTACGTTGATGCATTTTGAGACCACGTATGCCTTTGCATATTTTACCACAGCAGCACTTGACCACGCTACGGCTTGCGACAGCAACAGTAGGAGAGTTTATGACGGGCATTTGCCTTGGTGTATTATCCGCATAACGACCCCGCTCGTCTGGATTAACTCGCTGTTTACATCGCCATGTATGTCGACCCAGTGTAATGAAATCTTTACCACAAAATGAGCAAACGACGCAAATCAATAACATAGTTATAAAACTTGAACGAATCATGATTAAATCCTTTCTACCACTTATTTGGTGTGATTTCCCAAAGACTTATATTGTGATTCAAGTACAAAAACCAGCAATAAAACTACAGACATGTACAGAGAACGTCTGAACGGCTCTGCTCAATGCCTTAATAATAATAATAATAATAATAATAATAATAATAATAACTAGAAATACGTTATACGCAACACCCCTCGCCCGCTTATACTG
The DNA here is from genome assembly GCA_035772405.1 of Chrysogorgia sp. JL179-B06. Classification (NCBI taxonomy): domain Eukaryota; kingdom Metazoa; phylum Cnidaria; class Anthozoa; order Scleralcyonacea; family Chrysogorgiidae; genus Chrysogorgia; species Chrysogorgia sp. JL179-B06. The sequence continues at coordinate 649,013 of JAYKKM010000093.1, read as the reverse complement.
TTTGAAACTTTTATAGCGTAGTTGCTAATTTACTACTGTACGTAATACAGTACTGTAGTTCCTTTACTTGAATTAGGTATTAGCCCATTTATTTGCAAAACTGAATAAATTTGCAGTGGACAATATCTCTGAGAGCTTTGTGTTGTTTGAATTTAATTCTTCCATAGGACATCAAACTAAATAGCGTAAACTTTTTTTGGGTGCAGTACCTGGCACCTGCACTGAACAGAATAATGGGGAAGTTTACTGCCGTTTCTACCATAAATCACTAAGAAATAAATTACAGCACTTGTCTCACACTATTGATGATTCATCAAGGCCAGCGAGAGCAAAACTCGGGCCCCAGGACTGACATGCATTGTATCCCTATCAATAAATGTCCATGAGATGTATGAATGATCCATTAATTGCAATATATATTTTTAGACACCTCATATACCTTTATAATGTTATTGTATGGTAGTAACAGTACAGCATAATATACAATTACTGGATGAGGTTGAGCATCATGATATCAAGAATTATCCAGACCGAGGTCAATGTTACCTGCCAAAGCAGATAACTTTGACCGAGGTCTGGATAACTCTTAATCTCATGCATAAGCCGAATCCAATAATTGTTTTATTATACATTGTTCAAGATAGTCTTACTAAAAATATACAAACAAATCTACTACAGGCATTTTTTAATTTGTAATTTTTGCACGCTTGGTCCTAGTGACGTCATCAGCGTTAAATAATTTTTGTTTTGGACACCTTCGTGCAATAATTCACAGTATTCAAGAGAAATGAGGTCGCACCTGCCAGAGATTAAGAATTCACTGGAATTGACCAATAGGAAACGAGAATGAATTTTGAATGTATAATAAATGCTTTTAGCCAGCGGAATTGGAGAAAGTGTTGAGATGAACGGCCGGTACTTTGTGTTACTGGTAGGTACGCAATACGCATAATGGTTGCAACATTTCATGGGTCTGCAGAATACACCAATCACAAGTGATTGACAGTGGCGATATGGCCGGGCCTCTTGCAAGACCCGGGCATCTTGGCATTTTTAAATTTTTGAGTGCAGCAACAGAATAGTGCTGTTTCTACCATCAATCACTAAGAAATAAATTACTTTTATCACAATATTGATGACTCACGAAATAATCAATGCAGTATTTTGTATATAGACACAAAAGGCTGTTGAAGGAAGAAAGTGCATCTCTATCATACAATGAGTGTCCTTTAAAAAAATCAAATTCGTTCAAATGTCTACGGATTGCATGCATATAGTACAAATGTATAGGGGTCCATTCAAATTAGATTTACTAAGACGTATTAGGGATTCTACTCCAATTGTTGGTGTGGATAGATTATATACAGTAAGTTGATAATTCTACCCACATTGGACTACTGTGATGTGGAGCTGGCAGGAATATGGATAACTAAATATTGATGGTCATAATCAGAGGTCTCTATGTATGTCAGGGAAACTGATCTTTCCTCAAGTCGGGAATTGAAACTGATTGGTTAATAGAAATCCCAAGTTTTGTACCTCTTGTAATTAGAAGCAAGTTACATTGTGTAATGCTAGTTAGGAAATTCCATGGCATTTTAACATCATATCTACCAGTAAAGAGCTATTTTCCATGTTTCAATTAATCTGTTCATACATGTTATAGCACCATTATCTATTGCCTTAATTGACAATATGTGAAGAATATACAACTTTTGAGTTAAAATTAGTTTTTGTAACATTGTACTGTACATTTGTAACAACTGTAATTTGTTAGAAAACAAGACCCCATATATTGATACCAGTGTTAGCATTGAAGGGGCTATCCTGTATAAATATTGTATTATTATTATTATTATTATTATTATTATTAATACTACTAATAATAATGCCCAATGCAGATTGCAGATACCATATTAATTGCCATGTAACAAAGCATATATATGACATTGTGTAGTATAGTATCTAAATTATATCACCGTGCATAATGCACATACTGTATGTATATTATAACCTATATTCAGAATGCCATGCCTAGTCTGCTTGTCGACAATGATCTAGCTAACACACATGTAGTGTCAACATACCCAATGTGAACATAATAATAATAAACTGTATTTTACATTGACAGAATAAGTTGTGACCCACTAGGCCAGCTAAGTATCGTTATGAAAAAATTAGCATGTCTAACATGTTCCATAATGGATGGAGAACTTTAAACACAGATTATATTATATGGAATACATGCCAGTATACAAAACATGGGCGTCAAGATCATATCGTTAGAAACATAATATTCCTGGTTGAAAAAAGTATAACCTTCTTATTGCCTGCAGTGACGGTCTCTAACCATTGAGCCATCGAGATTCAGATGGAGAGAGGTTACAATGATGCACTGGTTCTAATGATATATGTACTGCCTATGCACAGCAGTTAATACTATATATTTCAGTAATGACTAATGATTGGGTGTGTTAATATATACACTGCTGTTATATCAATAGAATCAGTACATCAATGTAACGTTCACTCACCATAGCTGAGTCTTGGTAGCTCAATGGTCAGAGCACCTCACTGTAAATCAGAAAGTTATCCCTGTCTGGGAAAGAGAATAATTTTTCTGAGGATATGAGCTTGCTTGACAATCATCCATGTACTGTATCGTCTGTTTCCCCCCGAGCTCTCCCTTATTCACTGCAGCAGTGTATTTATTAATTAGTATTAACATTGACAACTATACATAGTAATGCTTGTTTATTGCTACAAAATTGTAGGACTGCAGGCCCAGGTCATATAAACACAGCAATAGTATGCATGTTTTTTCACCCTAAACTACTGTATATAGTAGGCTAATTATCAAGCATATATAGTATTTATAATTTTAATCAAATAATAAACATACTGCACATGCAATTCCAAAATTTGTACTACCACTTACTATTCTGCAGTATTATAAAGAACAAATGGTATATATTTTAAACTGCATGGATTTAATTCCAACTGTCAAAATATTATACATATATGTTTTGAAAATTCAAAACATTACACACCTTCAAATTTCCCCAAATCTCTCTGTTAAGTATTTCAAAATGTGTAGCTGGAGCAAATACACAATACAGTGTACAATTATTTAAATTACATTAAAATTAGCGAGTCAAGTCAAAAAGTTCAATAAACGATAAAGTGAAGCACTGAACTGAAGGTAATGACTATTCGTACGGTAGCCGTACGACGCTATAGTCTCTTAGAATTCAACGAAATGCAGGTAAATATCACCAAAATCCTAAACCTAACCCTAATCCGAACCAAATTGCTAACCCTAACCAAAACTAGGTCCCAAGGACAGTGCAAAGTTTTATAGAATTATGTATCATATTAAATAAAACAGTAGCATAATGCATGACACAAGTTTAATGCTGTGCAGTTAATACCATATACTGTTTCTTAGAAAAACAATTCTTGATCTTTATTATTGTAATCACAAGGTTGATAAAGTTATAAGTTGGACAGAACATTATGGCAACTATGTTTATGATAACATTTCACTGGCTAATGCCCTGTGATTATCGGGAACAAACACAAAATCCTAATAAGAGAGTTATTGGCTCAAAACGATGAAAATAAATTAAATAAACGAAAAATTTTAGTATCCAGACAAGAAACAATAGAAAATAATGCTAGTCCGGTGTTTTGACAACGTTAAAGCAAGCGAAGTCTGAAGACCAAGAAATACAACATTGATTTCATATAATAATAAGTGCCATATACCTACTTAATAACCTTGACTGTTCAGTCTTTACAATAAAATACCAAACCTTTGCCGCTAGTGCTTGGGCACTACAGCAACATCTTGGTTAGATATTTTACCATAAAGACCCCACTCTTGGTCATTAAAGGTGGGTTACAGTCCCTTCTGCGCATGTGCGGGGTTTGTTTACGTTAGAAATTGATCAGGATGTTCGCCATGTCGGATCGTGTGTGTGAAATAAATACAGTTTAGTCCAGGGCTGGTAAAAACGTGCTTAATAATATAGCAGCCATTTCCGGTGTGGAGTCTCCCAACATAAACAAAACAAGCAAAACGTAAACAAACCCCGCACATGCGCAGAAGGGACTGTAACCCACCTTTAAGTAGTCAGTATTAAAATGTTTTTGTGTAAAAAATCCCATCCCTCAATCTTTTAAAAAAGTCAAATTCCCCTGTCTCAGAAAAGTCAATCAGTCAAAAACCTGTCAGTGTCCCCCACCCTGAGTTAACATTGATAGGTACATCACAAAATATCTCTCACGTAGGAATGTGGGCTAATAATATAATTATTCAGGCAGTTTCAAATGCTCTTAATTTGACAGTTCATATTATTGGAACAGCACCACATTTCTCCAAGGCTACAATTATACAGCCAATAAATGGCCAAGGAACAAGGCATGTCTTTATATTGGGCATATACATTAGATGAAAGTTTACATTATGTTTCAACAACAGGAATAAATCAACTATAACAGTGCTTTAATATGGTAAATTGTTTGCTACTCAAGCTTTTAACGCAAACTCAGAAAATGTTTCTGAGCCCCCAAAACATATCTACATGTATTTCTATTAAGCCTAAGAATATACAATAAAAATTTCAAAATATTAATCAAATGCTGATAAAATTAACACGAAGTAAATAGCGAAACTACAGAACGTAAATAATACGCTTTACAAAAGTGCTGGTGTCTAATTTCTAACAAAATAATCGCGCAGGTTATTCTGTGTCTATTGTGTGCCATTTAGGCATTATATTAAACAGAGACTCGGAAGACAAAATGCTGCCGCGCTTACCTGAAAGTTGACTCATGACAACGTAACAGAAATATCCTGAATGTCAGACTTTTATTTTATATCCAGGCTTGTCTTCCCCTAACAGACAACGAATCCTTTCTCCTACACCATATTTAATACTATAAATCCACAAAATCCCTGTTTCCAGAAGAAATTTTATCACTCGCTCCTTGCCGGCCATGTGGCCATGTTGTTTTTTCAGCTCGCGCGTGCGCAGTGGCCGCAGTAAGATGTTAACAAAAAACCCGGGGGACACAACTTATATTCCAGACATATTATGAAATATTCAAGATATCGAAATCTAACTTTATTACAAATTGATACACGTAAAAACCCATTGATAACTCACTTAACGGTCTGCCCTCATTGTCCAGGAACTTCAGATTAACTTTTACACTCACAAATTAAATTAAAAAACAAAGTAAATTAAAGTACCAAAATGCTACGAAATAATGTCGCCACCCCGCGGATGTTAACAAATCGGTCACTGACTGACTGACTGACTTTATATATCGTGTGAATTTTCGCCACTCATCACAATACTGCAAAGTTTAAAAACTTTGCACTAAAAACTATGCAGAAAAGGCAAATTAATTGCTCAACACAGACCGGTGAGTCAGTGACAATCACAATGTACATAATTATAATAGTCCTTTTACCTTTTACTTGTGTCTGTCTTTGATTATCTTGTCCTTCAACACTACGGTTTCGGCTTGAAATCAGCTGATAATCCAGGGCCAAATTTTCCGATGCCGCATAGATCCAGATCAGGCCTTAGCTTGCATCTCACGTGATAAGGGACTAAACGCCGGTCGATATTAGCACCCTTGCCCTCAGGCCTTCGGCCGGCGCTTCGCGCCGGGCGAGGGGATAATTAACAGTTATTCCACGAACTCGAGTCGTATATGAGCTGATAGCCGACGAGGCGCTAACCGAGTCGGCTATCAGCCATATACGACGAAAGTGAGTGGAATAACTGTTTTATTATATACACAAGCTCTGGATATGAACAACATAAAATTGCAAGTTTATATAAATACGAATTCGCAATAATCCCCTCGCCCGCCTTTTCTACCCCGCCCCCCCTACGGGAATTTCTCCATCCATGGTGCCCAGACCTCGCACGCCGTGGCCGTGTATTATTTCTGTTTTGCAAAAATTCACAATTTCCAAAAGCCCGTTTCGTCGAAGAAATGTTTGAACGTTATCTCGGCCAATATTTAACCGATTTAAACTCTGAAAACACATTTGGAATTAGCGAGTCAACATACATAACATACGCGTTTACTATATTACGAGAACGTGAGTACCCTTCGTAAAAACGGTTTATGTACTTAGAAATTTAGTCGGCTAAATAATGATTTATAGCCGGTCACTTCGTCGAATATTATGTTGAATATCTCGATCAATATATAACCGTTTTCAATTCTGAAAACAGATTTCGAATTAGCGAGTCAAAATACATAACATATGTGTCTACTATATTACGAGAACGTGAATACCCTTCGTAAAAATGGTTTTTGTACTTAGAAAGTTAGTCGGCTAAATAATTAACAATTATTCACCGAAGTGGAAGTGAATAGTGGTGGATATTTACCGAGACGCGAAGCGTCGAGGTAAATATCCACCACTATTCACTGACACTGAGGTGAATAATTGTTTTAGCATATACCAAAACAAATTGATAAAAATTAGGTAAATTTCGGTTAGTTTCATTATAATTTAGCAAGGAATTGTTGCGAAACGCAAGGCAAAACTAAATTCTCCCAAGGTGGCAACTCCATATATGGAGTTGTTTATCAGTTTTGACAAGCTGACAGCTGCCGGTAGTTTTGAAAACCTTTTGAAGTTGGATCAAAGTAAGGCAAAAGACCACTGGATTTTAGCTCAAAGGAAATATTTTAATCACTGTACATGGAAAACCTTTGGACAAAGGATAACTAATGAATTCTGGGTGAGTAAACGAGTTGTTCTTTGTAAAAGATGAGTTATATATAAGCGTTTTTATTTCGGTCAGTGCATGCAGTTACAATGTTTTTAGTCGTTGAATTTCCTTTAATTTATAAATAATTTCTGTGGGTGTTTACTGTTATAAAATCGGTAGTATGTTTCCCAGGTAATTTGTTTAGTATTCAGTTCATTACTCGCCAGTTTCTTGGCAGTGTATCGCGGTATTATCTTTACGGCCGAAGTTTTGCTTGGTTTTTGAAATGATTTTTAGTGTTTGTAAATGTTATTAAATTCTATATGAAAGGCAATTCAAATTGTCTCATAAACTATATAAAGGCAAATATCGATTTATGAACTACGGAGTACACTTTTCTAAAGAAAACTGACAACAGTCAGTTCTTTCACTCGAGCTAGTTTGTTTTTGGAGCACATTTATTTCGCTGTTCTGCGGGTTTTTGAGCACTTTCTATTCTCTCTTTGCAATTTGTTTTTCATACATATTACGTAAAATAATTTCCCTACACACAGTAATTGTTTTCTATCTACCTGCTTTTTCCAAATTCTGCCATTATGTAAAAATGAAAATCGTTCAAGAGAAGGACACCATCTTGTTTTGCGAAACAGTGAATAGTGCAGGATATCCCGAGCTAGAGGAACCAATCAGATTGCGCGAAAAGCACTATCCACTGTTTTGGTATATGCTAATGATTTATAGCCGGTCACTTCGTCGAATATTATGTTGAATATCTCGATCAATATATAACCGTTTTCAATTCTGAAAACAGATTTGGAATTAGCGAGTCAAAATACATAACATATGTGTCTACTATATTACGAGAATTCGTGAATACCCTTCGTAAAAATGGTTTATGTACTTAGAAATTAGTCCGGGCTTGGTCGGCTATGATAATCTCGATCAATATATAACCGTTTTCAATTCTGAAAACAGATTTGGAATTAGCGAGTCAAAATACATACTCGGACTCGGATTTCTATTTCCTCAAAAAACTATGTCTCTTGTACCAGTGCCACATTTTCCGATGCCGCGCATGAGGACGGTTGATCATATAAAGCCGATCCGAGATCAGGATCCGCTTGGATCTCGCGTGATAAGGGACTAAACGCCGGTCGATATATTTTGACAGTTGGAATTAAATCCATGCAGTGTAAAATCAGGCTTGGACTGGCCATTACTGAAATATATAGTAACTGCTGTGCATAGGCAGTACATATATCATTAGAACCAGTGCATCATTGTAACCTCTCTCCATCTGAATCTCGATGGCTCAATGGTTAGAGGCCGTCACTGGCAATAAGAAGGTTATAATTTTTTCAACCAGGAATATTATGTTTCTGACGATATGATCTTGACGTCCATGTTTTGTATACTGGCATGTATTCCATATATAATCTGTTTACAGTACTCCATCCATTATGGAACATGTTAGACATACAGTACTTAGCTGGCCTTGTGGGTCACAACTTATTCTGTCAATGTAAAATACAGCTTATTATTATTATGTTCACATTGGGTATGTTGACACTACTATGTGTGTTAGCTAGATCATTGTCGACAAGCAGACTAGGCATGCCATTCTGGATATAGGTTATAATATATATGTGCACGGTGATATAATTTAGGATACTATAATACACAATGCCATATATATGCTTTGTTACTTAGCAAATATGGTATCTGCAATCTGCATTAGGCATTATTATTAGTAGTATTATTGTTAATGCATTATTATTATTATTATTAATAATAATAATAATAATAATAATACAATAATATTTATACAGGATAGCCCCTTCAATGCTAACACTGGTATCAATATATGGGGGTCTTGTTTTCTAACAAATTACAGTTGTTACAAATTTCAACACATATTCACAAATGTACAGTACAATTTTAAAAAACTAATTAAAAAAATAGATAATGGTGCTATAACATGTATGAACACATTAATTGAAACATGGAAAATAGCTCTTTACTGGTAGATATGATGTTAAAATGCAATGGAATTTCCTAACTAGCATTACACAATGTAACTTGCTTCTAATACAAGAGGTACAAAACTTAGGATTTCTATTAACCAATCAGTTTCAAGTCCCGACTTAGGAAAGATCAGTTTCCCTGACATGCATAGAGACCTCTGATTATGACCATCATCTGATTATTTTAGTTATCCATATTCCTGCCAGCTCCACATCACAGAAGTCCAATGTGGGTAGAATTATCAACATGCTGTACATAATCTATCCACGCCAACAATTGGAGTAGAATCCCTAATACTTCTTAGTAAATCTAATTTGAATGGACCCCTATACATTTGCACTATATGCATGCCATCCGTAGACATTTGAACGAATTTGATTTTTTTAAAGGACACTCGTTGTATGATAGAGTTGCACTTTCTTCCTTCCACAGCCTTTTGTGTCTATATACAAAATACTGCATTGCACATGACGAAACGGAAAATTTAAACTGCATTTAAGCATGCTTAAATTTGCTTAAATCTACAAGCTAACTTTAAGCAAACTTTAAGTACGACTTAAACTTCGTTTAAATGTAGTAAACATTTAATGTCCGTTTAAGATGCTTAAATCTATTGGCCATGTTTAAGCAAACTTTAAGTCCGACTTAAACTTGGTTTAAATCTCTTCAATAGTGTTTAAATTTAGTAAACATATACCCAGCTAACACACAACGTTGTCACAACGTTGCTGAAAGGTTAGGTTTGACCTAACTTTCAGACGACGTTGGTACAACGTTCGGTGAATATTTCGTAAGTCACAACGTTGTGACAACGTTGTCAGCACGTTCAAATGCAACATGATGCAACATATCTATAGGCGCTAGAATGCATCAAATGCAACAAATGCAACATATCTATAGGCGCTTTATCATATTGTAAGGTTCTAAACAACAAAGCGTGTATTATATATGTAACACTCGTCACTCAAATCCTTTTCAAGCGGTGCGTCCGATTGAAGAACATTTAAATGCGTGGGTTTCTACGGTATGGCAGTAATAAACTGCGCATAAACGTTTAAAGGCCGATAACATTTCTAAGGAAACCTCAAAACCCTATGTAAACACGGAAAACACCACAAGAATAATGACTAGTACTACCTTTAATACTTAGTTCAGCTTTAAAATTAACTACATTTGTGATATCGAGAATCAATCGACTTAGGGCTTGGGTACCAGCCTTCCCAGATGTCCTAGCGCGTTCATTTTAACTCGTCAATACAAGAGCAGGAATTTAAACTGTGTTATTCCTTTCAAATCCATCGGTCAACCTCGTCCCCAGGGCCTTCGCGGTGCGAGGCAAGATGGCGGGCGAGGCGAGCGAAGGCCCTGGCAAAGGCTGGACCAAAACTGCCGTTGATTGGTTGTAGGATTTAATTGAATTAATGCTCACAACTGTCCCCATTGGTCAATAATTAAATTGTGCGGGAAAGCAAACTAAACATGGCGTCTAATAGATACAGGAGATAATGAAATGAACATGTTAGTGATCAGTTTGATCGAAACTCCAAAGAAACGATATCCGAAGAAACCACTGATCTATATAAGAGGACTGGATAGAGCATCCTTGAAGCCGGATGTTTTGAGCTGCGGCCAGCTCCACTTCGGTTCAGTATCGCTATATTTTACTGTTGTGGAATCGTAGTTTTTGCATATAACCACGAAATAGCTGAACAAAGCAAACCCATTTTGACAGGGTACATCATGAAACTACAGAAAACTTAAAAATGTGGATAAAAATTGAATCGTGAGTAAATAAGTTCATATTTTGACGAACTTTCGAAGCCGGCCGCAGTACTATCTATACAGTATACACTATTACACTAACAAACGGCGATGATTGATAAGAATAAAAATCTGAGATAATACCACGATTATTGAATATTTACACTCGAGTTGATTTATTTAAAGGGCAGGATGACGTGAAATGTGGATAGGCTGCACTTATATTTTTGGTTTATAGTGGACTCATATCATGTATAAATTATGTCATTTTGATAAAAAAGTGTATCTTATGTAATATTTTGGTACAATATTTGCTATTGTGTTACAAGGTCTAAAATTTAACCACTATGAAGGAAGGAATTTGAAGGCGAAACAGTAAGACAACTAATAATGGCTTTCTATAGATCAAATAATTGTAATTGTAATATGAGTTTAATAACTCATGTGTATTTTGTCATGTGTATTTTGATTCTATATAATAAACCATCTAAACCATTGCTGGTTAATATTAAAACTTTAATCTATTTCTTAGCCATATTGATCAACCAGGCCAAATCCATATTTTCCCCCCTCATATCTTAAACAGGTTTAGGCACAAAACAATTAATTTCATAATAAAAAATAGCATATATTTTTCTCCACTAATTTAACTTGCTTTTCTTGTTTCTTAACTAATATTGATTTACATAATGCGAATGTTTGGATTTTGTTTCATATTTTAATCCTTGAAATTACAAGCTGCATGCAAATTACAAGCTGTAATGTCTATTAAATAAGTTAAGGTGGTTTCCTGTACTAAAGGAAACCACCAATGCACAGTGTACATGAAAATAATTACATGAATCAATTCATTCTACTATACTGTACAGCAGCTACATCTATAAGCTATTCACATAACATTCATCCTGCTCAAACTGTGATAATGCAAGTAGAATACATTTTACTAGCAGCACTATATTCATTAATAATATTGGGCCATCAACCTGTCAACATTGTTTATAGAGCTTGATGATAACCATGTGCTTGACTGAAAACCATGTTTATGGCTTGATCAAGATCATCACCAAGTACTATAGTATGTACTGTATGGTCAGAATGTGCCATCGGCATCTTGGGAAGGAAACCATATAGGATCTGGGCGCTTTCTCGATATATGAACAACCGAAATACAAACCTAACCCTAAAACTGACTTGGGTTGATGCTATAATAATTTTATATTTTGGTTGCTCATATATCGAGAAAGGGTCAGGATCTGTCTGAATCAGAGAGAAGCACAGTAACCCTATCCTCTTCAACCATCAGTGAAGATGAAGATTGATAAAGATTTAAAGTGCATGCCTCCTCTAGGGACTACAATCAAACAAAGCTTTCTTGATTTTTAATTTAAAAATAACCACTATCAAAATATATACATGTATACCTACAGGTACTTATAGCCCTAAATACTGTAGCTACTATATTTGTCTTTATATTCCTGGTTGAACACTATTCACTCACAGAAAATTAGGTTAATGATTTAAATAAATCATCCTGGTATTCAAAGGGTACCAGAATGGGCATGTTGTAACATGGACTGATAAAACATGGACTGGTAAAACATGTAACGTGTAGCTGTGAATGTATGATGTCTACATCAACAAATAATCGCTATAAACCCCAAAACAACAAAGATCCTAACCCTCCATGTTTTACCAGTCAATGTTTTATCAGTCTATGTTTTATCAGTCCATGTTTTACCAGTCCATGTTTTACCAGTCCATGTTTTATCAGTCCATGTTTTATCAGTCCAGTCCATGTTTTACAACATGCCACCAGAATGTGTTTATTATTTTCTGAGTTATGTTTTCTATTTGGGCATACATATTACATACATAACATTTGTTTACAGCTAAATAAACGCCATTAACATTCAAATATATTTCACAAATACGATCACAAAAATCGAAATATCTATTTCAAAGACTTACCACAAATGTTGAAATTAGTGTTGCCTCTTTTCCGGCAGTTTACAACCTCAAAAATCTTTTATAGTTTTCAGGTTGTGTGTTAGAACGACTTTTGCCCCAGCAAACCAACAAGATGACAACATTTTGATACCATCGAAATTTGAACTCGCAAATTCCGTTTTTTCCCTACGTTTTTGGGCTAAACAACTAAAAATTGCTCTCCGAAGGCTTCCCGTGTCCTTTTCTTCTCATGATACAAAAATCGGTCTGATCCGAAAAGAGAAAAAAGCAAATATACTAAAACTATAATTACGCAACAGTAAAATATTCTACCCAGTCCTCTAGTAATATATTCTAATATAGATCAGTGGAACGCCGGAACACTTATTGGATATTTATCGTCTTTGTGGAAGTGAAAATAAGAGGATGAATCATGTATTCCATAAGCCAGGTCTTTGGTAAAGTTAGTTTATACTACACGCTCGATGTTCATATTCGGAAAAAGTGAAAAACATCTCACTAGTACTGAGTCTCTCATGATTACACAGTAGACAAACTAGCGGGAAAATTTTCCACATATAGTGGAATATTTTGTCACGTGGTTCAGCCTTTGCCAGGGCCTTCGCTCGCCTCGCCCGCCATCTTGCCTCGCACCGCGAAGGCCCTGGGGACGAGGTTGATCCATCGGTTACATCTGTCTCCTGGGTGCATCATCGATTTTAAAGTAAGTAATAGTTTTGTCCTTTTACTTAATGTTGCCTTGCTATCGTTATTTTCGTGATAGCCTATGATTGTTGCGATGATATTGATAGTGCAATATAGCAATGCAAATCCACAATATGAGCTTCGTTTTTGTATTTTCAAATATATGAGGCCAAATTTTGTTCACTGTGGCATATCCTTGCTGCATATATCATGACTATGTATCATCTACATGTATTACTTGGATAGATTTTCAGTATTAAGTTTTTATAACTGGTTATTTATCAAAGGGAAATTAATGTTTGGTGTATATTTTGTCCATATTAAAATAGTTGTGTTAAAGGTTTGTTTATATTTCTACCACTTGATAATATATAACAACTATAAACACTTCCATTCAATAACTGTGAAAACCTTGATATAAGAAGTTTTAGGATATATTTCTTGCTATGGTAATTATGGTTTCTATACAGTAGTTTAAATGAATTATGGTCTAAGTCTATAAACACTTCAATCATACATGTCATGTAGATAATGATCTCAGACTCTCAGTGTCTGCCTGATGTAAACTTGGGACATTGATAAGCCTATTTATATTAAAACTATACAGCAAATATAGTTTAAGTGAAGTATATTAATATAGTTTAAGTGAAATACAGTTTATGATATTAGAACAAAATGTTTGTGCCAAATTGCTAATTTCATTTCCTGTATCCTCTCAAACTTCTAGCTAAATTTGAGAGTTTTGATAATTCAGCAGTAATAATAATTGATAATAATAATAATAATAATAATAAAATAATAATAATAATAATAATAATAATAATAATAATAATGATTTATTGGTAGTATATCCATTATCCACATAGTGGTTCTTCGCCTACTAAATCTAACTAATACAAAATTACTAACCAGAGCAATTAAAAGTAATTAATATGTTCATAGGAGTGCTGGTGTATTATTATAAGATAGGGTATGGCGATTGAGTATTGGAAGAATTATACAGATAATACGGCAGAGGATATTAATTATTCGTGGGGCTCAGCGTATATGGCTACAGGGTAGACAGATGCCAAGTTACATTATATCAAATTCCCGAATTCATACACCGTATTTCTCCGCAACTATTCTATAGAATATTTTCAAATTAATATATGCTATAGACAATTTAATTCTCTTTCGTATGGTGTATGTTGCGCAGGTTCGAAGAATGGTACAGACAATAAGGTAGACGATAAACGCTTCTTGGGCCGTATGAAGATATATGCCAAGTTCGAATTCACCCCGAATTTATACCAGTGGCGTATTTCTCCGAAACTATTCTATAGAATATTTTCAAATTAATATATGCTATAGACAATGTAATTCTCTTTGGTATGGTGTATGTTGCGCAGTTGGAAGAATGGTATATACAGACAATGCGGCAGACGATAAATGCTTCGTGGGGCTCAGCGAAAATATACGCTGTGTACACGGCTGACAGCCATATAAAGATATATGCCTAGTTTGAATTACAACCCGAATTTATACACGCGTAGCCTTATTTCTCCGCAACTATTCTATAGAATATTTTCAAATTAATATATGCTATAGACAATTTAATTCTCTTTCGTACGGTGTATGTTGCGCAGTTGGAAGAATGACACAGGCGATTCAGGCATGCGGCAGACGATTTGTACATCGAACATTTCAATTGCTCTTATCTTCAATAACATCTTTGAACTAAATACGATGTTACTCCCGCACAATTCTATATAATATTTTTCAATTAACATATGTTGTAGACAATTTAATTATCTTTCTTATGGTGTATATTGCGCAGGTGGAAGAATGGTACAGACAATACGGCAGCTGACGATAAACGCTTCGTGGGGCTCAGCGTATATACGCTATCAAGATATATGCCAAAATGTTAGAATTACACCCCGAATTTACACACATAGCCTTATTTCTCCGCAACTATTCTATAGAATATTTTCAAATTAATATATGCTATAGACAATTTAATTATCTTTCGTATTGGTTTTTGAGTTGGGATGTAGGTAATTGGACCAACACTGGGGTTGCTATTATGTAGATGAGTATGTATTTAGCATAGAATGCGGCATTTGGCCTATAACTAAGACTGAAATACGCACCTTGGCATATAGGATATGTAGGCGTAGTTTCTATCGTTATCTGGTTATTGAATTGGGGTGATTTGACGGGCAGATCTAGAATTTTTCTTATACCTACATCAGAAAATTTTTGGAAAAAAATTTCCGGGGGAGTGTGGTCAGAAATAAACGCCCCCCAGTATAATAAGTTGTACCGAAACAAGACATTTGGCTGTTTTGGCACATATCAAAACGCATCAGGCATGCCTAGAAGCACTAAGTAATAGTGATTCCGACAAGGACAGCTAGCCATCAACAGTAGAAAAAGAAATATTAGTGGCCAGGATTCTGAAATAGGATGTCCAATTTGGGAACATACCAGACAAAAGTGATGACACACTTCTATGGGGCCCTTGGAAAATATTTGAATTTTGGGTAAACTGAATAAAAAAAGATAAAAAGATAGAAAGACAAAGATAGAAACTACGCCTACATATATGCCAAGGTGCGCATTTCAGTCTTAGCCATAGACCAAATGTCGCATACTATGCTAAATACATACTCATCTACATAATAGGTGTATAAATTCGGGGTGTAATTCGAACTTGGTATATATATCTTTATACGGCTGTCAGCCATGTAGCTATATACGCTGAGCCCCACGAAGCGTTTATCGTCTGCCGTATTGTCTGTACCATTCTTCCAACTACGCAACATACACCATACGAAATATAATTAAATTGACTATAACATATATTAATTTGAAAATATTCTATAGAATAGTTGCGGAGAAATAAGGAGAAATAAGGCTACGTGTATAAATTCGGGGTGTTATTCGAACTTGGGGATAATTGTGTATACGCTGAGCCACACTAAGAGTGTTATGTCTCGATCAATTCCAAGCGTGACCATCCCCCCCCCGGGCATTTGACGGGCATTTGACATTTATGCATTAGAGCATTGCAAATGCCCCACCGTTGGGCCAACGTAATCATGCAAAATCCCCACAGAGGGGTCGTAAAATTGATGCAAATGCCCCACCCATGGGATTATAATAAATGTTTTTTTTATAATAAAAATATTAAGCATTAAAGTGTTAATGTTGAATATAGAATGACAATATTAAATGCTGTACTTTATTATGAAAATTCTTAATGCATACTGTATTCTATGTGATGCAACCATGAGTAAAAAGTACTGTAACCAATAGGAGAATAACAGTTTATTTTGAATTTTGAACAATATCTTGCAAAACAAATACATGTATTTACATCTGTTTAAAGATTGATTTGGTCCAGTCTTTTTTGTCACAATCAGATCACCTGGTTGTCAGAGTTACAACATACATTTAGATAAAACATATATAAATTTGATCAACACTGTATGATATGAAACATAACTATTAAAAATGAATACAATATTAGTATACTTGGTCCTTTGTTTGTAAACTTTGAACAGGATAAAAATAAACAGTTTAAAATAAAAGTCTTATGTCTTCTTTTTTCCTTTTGCACGAGTAGCCTTTGATTTCTCCACACCCCTTTTCCTATTTTCGGCAACTTGACTTAGGTGCTCCAGCCACAACTTTACATCATCTGGAGACAGAAGACATTTATTCGAAAGATTATTGAGCTGAACCTCTTTAATGGAAGTAACAGGACCATCATAAGCATTGAAAAAACCTTTCAAGAATGAAACTGGGTGGATCTGCTCGTATTGCTTTCCCAGCTGCATGCATCAATTGCAGCTCACCAGCATCAGTGACATAGTGGCCGTAACAGTTAACACCACATTCATTGCAGTTTGTTCCACACCATGATCTTTTGGTATCAATTACGGGATATGGAAAAAAGCTAAAGGATGGTCCACCTGGATACCACTTGGTGTCAACAGGAAGATCCTTGATTCCTAAGAGAATAATAGTACTTTTACACACAGACAATCCTACATTTGCAATGCCAAACACTATAAATAATTTTATATACAACTTGTAACTTGTAACATATTTGGTTTATGAAGGAATTATAAATTTAAAATAGAAAACATTAATTTACAAATACAGTACCAGGTTCTTTGCATTTGGGCCAAATGTAGGGGGTGTCTTCTTTATCCATCAATTTTCCTTTCTCTTCAGTAACCCCAACACAGTCTCCATGATACCATTTACCACACTGGTCACAGGCTAACATGAACCTACCACACAACAAAAATGATAAAGACACTGATTTATACACCTCAAACATGGACAAAAGCTACAAACTAATGGTCTGAATTTCTCTCATTGAATTACGAAAACACTACAGCATAAACCATTACCTTCCTTTTTCCTCTGGTCCATCACATATGCAATAAGCCTTTGTTTCAGATGAGACACCACGGTCTGGGTTCGTGGGCACTGCAACTAAAAATTGTGGTCATTAGAAAGCGAAAATGTGTACATTGTAAAAAATTAAAAATTAATGTATTACCATCATGACACAAGGGATGTGGACAACCACTTCTTCCACAACATTTCAAGAGGAAGACATACTTCATAGGGAGACTCTCATCGATGTGGTTATTTCTGGTACACCAAACTTCACTGAAGTAGTTGTATAAGGTTGGACTATCCTTCTTCATCTCTTCCTTTGCCTTCTTGGTTCCCTTCAGAAATGTTAACAGTTTCTGTCGTTGACAAACATGTGTCCCTTTTTCGGGACCTTTAATTAAGTGGATGACTGTTTTCATACAAGGGGTACCATCAACCCTGCTGATATACTGGTCGATTGCTGCTGACATATTCTCTTTGAATCTTTCTTTGTCAATTCCATTATTTCCATTGCAGTGTGATCCACAAAGAGTTGATGGTATGAACATGTTTGCATGACCTTTGCTGAGACTTCCATTTTGCAGCTCAACACGATTGAGAAAACTGTCTCCACTGCAGCGTGTGGTAATCATGGTGATCCTGGTAGGTTTACACAAATGGCGTTCAGTCCATAAAAACTGAACCTCCAAATGTGATGGGCCCTCATCGCCTGCTCCATCAACTTGGATGCACTCAATATCTTTTGGATTGTCAGAATCATCCTTGCAGAACGCTGACTTGGCAATACTCAATGCTTCAACTGCTACAATGTCATCAGCATGCTGTGATGGAGATTTTTCATGCAATTTACAAGCCTTCACCACACCAATACAAAGATCGCCTGTTGTTGCTGTTTTTGTAAAGTTGTAACTTGTGGTCTGAAGTTGTGTTGGGCACTTGCTAAGGAAATCTGTACGAGTGGTTACAGTTGGTTTTGTTGATAGTGTGGGGATATTCTTGTGTGTATATGTTGAGTCGAGACGAAACCCTGCCTGATCATCACGGTTTAGTAGTACCATATGGTTTCCATCCCTTTGCAACTGTTTAAACAATTTATACATTGAACGACTCCACTTGCAGTCAGGATTGAACTTCAGTGAAAATCCCTTCCACGCTCTCTGATATTTCACATTTGCTACGCCTTTATAACGCTTGCTGGATAACCTCCTTTTATTCCTTGGGACGCAAAGTTGCACCACGGTGCCATAACTGAAACTCCGCCCATAATGTATCTTAAGTGCCTTCTGAATCTTCCCAAATGTAATCCTCTTGCTTTTCTTTGTATCCCCAGAGAAAGTATAAACCCCAGTCCTTCTCCAGCGATCAGCACCAATATCACTTTCTTCAACAATTATCTCTATAACATCCCCTATATCAGGAAAAGAGTGCAGAATAGTTTTTGTAGATCTTGTGGTTTTCTTTCTCAATAATCTCTTCATTTGGATCTCTTTCTTCATTCTTTTCCGATGTTTGTCTTTAATTTGTCGTAATCTGTCTTTGATATCTTGATCATTGGTCATAGATTATTCATCCAAATCGTTGTCCTCCTCTTGATCACTTGAATCAGATGATGTGGGTACCCTATCCAGAACTGCTTCTTTTTGTCTTAATGTTTCCAAGTATGCAACCCTTGATTGTTCTGTCAATCTGAACTCTTCATCTGTTAATCCAAGATCTGGTAACTGGGAGGCAAATTCAAGAAGGAATTGATCAAATACCAATGCACTGTATCCGTGATCTCTGAACAGAGGTTGCAGTAATGCTGTGAAAGCAAACCAGTTAAAGGAAATCTCCTTTAACTTATCCAACGCATAAGTTGAATTGATGTCAATATCAAGAGCTTGTTTTGAATTTCTGTCTTCACTGAAGAAATTGTCAACATCATGTACTTCGGTACTCTTTTGGGCTGGTACTTCATGTCTTGGTTTTATCCTGTCATTCTCTGCAGATAGAATTTTACTATCAATATACTCAGTTTCACTGCCACTATTAGAAGACTCAGAATCAGAAACCAACTCAGAATCAGAACTAGTGTCTGATTCTGAACTTGATGTTAAGAATCCACTTGGATCAATTCCTCGAGAAAGCAAATATTCTTCTTGCTCTTCTTTCATTGCATTTGCATGCTTACCTCTGACATCTCCAGCTGTCTGGGCAGCATCATTCACTGCTTCTGCTCTCTTGGTTATTCCTCCAATTCCATACATGTTGCTGGCCATCCTTCTGGACAAGTTATAAGCACTACATAGTGTGTGCTTCACTAGCTGTTTCTCAGGCTCGGTTTCAGCTGTTCTTATAAGTTGCTGATAATCTTCCTTTGTCACCAAGTTAGATTCCTTTTTGTATGAGTTGTCTTGATGAATAGCCCTTGCAATGCTGGTTTTCTTTGACTCATAGTCAGTACATCCTTGGTCCTTTTCAACAATGAACACTCTGCCATTCACTCTGATGGATACCAAGGGCATCTGCATCAGTTTACGTTGTACTTTTTCACAATCATATGACATTGTGCTAAAAAATTTGTTGGAGAGGTATGGCAAACGTACAAAGTTTTGCTCAAGAACAGTTTTTCCAACGTTTATGAAACAAGAACATTTTGAACAATTGTTGTGCTGTTGTTGGCATTGCATTTCTTTAGCTATTACATAATCTGAAAGGCTTAGTTCCTCTAGGCGACTTACTCTAATACCATTACACATTTTTGTTTCAGATAATCTGCGAGATTCCTGTTGTGTCAGAATTTTAACAAGTTGACTGGCATTTGTTTTATTACAATCTCCTCCTAGACAAACAGTTGTGTAGGAGGTACTTACACTAAAAAAGGTTCCGTATTGTTTCCATCTTCTCTTGCACCACTATTTTTTTCCTCACTCGTTGTTACCTTCATTGTCTCTTCCACACTCTTGCTTGCTTCATTATTTTTATCCTCAATGTTGCTTGTTTCACTTTTTTCTTCACTGATCTCGCTTGCTTCTCTCTTGTCAAACTCAATCCTTTTTTAGTTTGAAATATGGCTCATTTTGCTATCTTCTTTCGCTACGTTGTTTCTTTCATTCTTCTTTTCCTCTTCCATACTTGTTTCGCTCTTTTCTGTGCTTTTCATTGTTTCCTCTTTGTTGCTGCTTCTTGCACTCTTTTCTTCCTCAATTCCACTTGCTGCTCTCTCTTCAACCTCGATATTTATTGTTTCTCTCATTCCTTCTCCGATCTTAATTGTCGCTCCGGTGTTTTCCCGAACAGTCATGCTTTCACCATGCTTTTCTATCTCACTGTCTGTAAGAATAACAGTGTCATCACTCTGACTTCCATGATCAACAGAGTCCACTAGTTCTGGGTCCTTGGAATTTGACCTTTTCACTGTAAAGAAGCTTTGGATGTTTCCAAAGGCTTGTTTTGCAGTTGTCTCTGATTGCTTACCCCCTGTATCTTTATGTGACTTTTTTGCAGCATAATTCAGATGTCTGGCTTGTTTTCTCTGTAATTCTGTGAGCTTTATTTCTTTTTTCTGTCTTTCACCCTGAATCCCCCGGTATTCTTTCTGTAGTTGTGAACATTTCTCAAAATCCTTCAAGGCCAGCGCACTGGATAGTTGCTTCTGTGTTTCCTGAGCCTGTTCAGTCAATGTCTGGAGTTCAAGAGAGCACATACCTATTTCTTTATGTCTAGACTCATTGGAAAGTTTTGCCCTTTTTGTAGGCCTCTCTTCCTCGTCAAATTTGGATCTACTCCCACACGATTTCTTAAATACATAGGTTTTCCTTGCTTCTTCCTCAGCATCTAGCTTCAGCTGTCCTCGATCATACATACAATTTGGTGATTGTTTTACAAGAACAAATGCCGCTTGATTAACAGCTTTTTGCCAACTTGAAAGAACACTGCCTTTCTTTCTTCCAAATATTTTTGACTGCTCTTGGATAACATCTAAGCTAAGCACTCCTGTTGACTCTACTTTTAGTTGCTTTGGTTCTTCTTTTGCAGTGGAATTTTGACTGGTTTCAATAGAACTACCACTATCAAGCTCTTGGTTTGTTAAATTGCTGCTATATAACTGTTTGAAGTGGTGTTGGAATTTTAGAAGCAGTTCTTGCTTTTTAATCATGTCCTTCATTGATTCCGGTGTTAGCAAAAGAAATGCATCACCATCCATTTAGTTACCTAAAATAAACATGTGGCTGAGGTATTAAATACATTATAACTTATATTAAATTAAAACAATGTTTAGATGAAATATTAATATTAGTATGAAATTCTTTCAGTATAATTTTTATTCTTCGACGTTTGATGGTAGGGACAATTTCATTTACAGTATTAACAAATTAAAATTCGAAAAACCAAAACAGTGGATACGAAGATATGAAGCATTCGATCAGATTGTACAAGTTATATAGTGGGTACAGTAGGCTGGGTAGCTATATTCATATTTTATAAACGTCTATCCAAAATTGAACGACACTTTTAATAATTCGGTTAATACTCGGTGCATGTTTTTATTTAAATCTATGTAAATGATCCACGTTTAAAAACAAATAGTACGTCTTCCATAATTTGCAGGCAACTGAAGCCATCCGTGTCCGCGACGATCCAATATTAACATAAACATATATTTACAAAAGAAAGGTCAATTATTACTTACTTTCAAACGTCTCTACCAAGTTATCCAGTCCTTTTTTCCGGAGCCAGGAAGCCACAAACGGCACACCTTTCCCCTCAAAATCTTCCAAATCAATGTTTAATATACTCGTGTCATCCGCCATTTTCTCAAAGCAAACGATCGCATCCTCCTCGTCCCCAGGGCCTTCGCGCGGTGCCTCGTGAACGCAGGCATTTATCATTTGAATGCGGAAATATATTTTAAGATATATTATTAAAAAGTCGACGAGTATGAAGCTAAATTAAAGAGCAAAGGGCTATATGAAATGTGCGTTGTTCAAAATTCAGAATAGATTTACGGGATACGCATCTGCTTTCTTTGAACGAGGCTATTTTTCAAGAAAATAAAAGCCAAGCATCTATATTAACTATTTAGACACTTGTACAAATTCCCCACCCCGGGGACGACCTGTAGAGGCAAATGCCCGACCCTGGGAACAGGTTAGTCGTCAAATGCCCGTCAAATGCCCGGGGGGGATGGTCACGCTTGGAATTGATCGAGACATTAGTGTTCATTTTACAGACGAATGGAACAGCCTTTCAGAATATATCCGCAATTGAATCTAGCATCTGCTCGAACTAAACAATATATAATGCTGTAACTTGCTTGGTTATTTTTTGTATTTACATCTATATGTATTTGCTGGGACCCACTGAAAATCACAACTTAATTATAACAAAATAAATGAATCTGATACAATCGGATTATATGTCTTTGTCACAAATGTAAACAAATGTATATAAAAGACGTAAAAATATCAAAATATAAAACGGCTGCTGAATATGGTGACTGCTTCACGTTAACAGATGGCGGAGTAAACAGACATTGAGTTGTATTTGCAATATTTCGATGGTTAATTCAACTTAGAAGTGTCGGATATCGTATTTTTATGTTGTTCCAGTCGTCGCAACTGTTCGTTTACAAATATTAGCATGGCCAGACTATCGATTTCATGTGGTTATCGTTAATGTTGTAATACATTGATATAAAACGTTAAAATATAATCTTTAGTATCCATAATGAATAAACGCACTCTGACGTCCCTTTTCACATCAAAGGTATTGATATGCGACGACAACTTTGATCAAAATACGTCGATTTACGAATCGTCTGCTGTATCGCCGGCTAATTTCACTTGAGTAGTTTACTCAAATGGCCAAAGGACGCCAAACTTCGGAAACAGCGACTCGTTCCGGAAAGTGTCGTATCATTTCCGACATGCGAACCGCGCTTGCTCGCGGTAAGGTTAATCCTAGGTTAGACCGAGGTTAGACCGAGGCTCGACCTAGGATTAACCGGGGTGAGACCTAGGTTGACCTTAGGTTGCACCGAGGTTCAACCTCGGTTCGACCTAGGTTTTCGTTAGGTTATTTCTAGGCAGTACTGTAGCTGTAGGTTACGATAATTACTATTGTTCATTAACTAGTAACATACGTAATCCTTGAGTTTCCTAGTCCCGAATCTCGATATGTTTGGAACCAGCTAGTCTTTAACATGTTTAAAATGATGGTGGAGATTTAGTTTTACAATAATGATTATGATGCGGTTACGGGGTGATATTCACAACGTTCAACTTAGGGCGAAGTGCGGAAGTTATATCAATGTCGATGTCAATGTCAACAATGCAATTAGCTCTCTGCCGATCACACTTTGTCCGGAAGGGCGTTCCATATAATTTGGCTGCTTGATACCGCATACCGCCAATACTTAAGCCCGGACGTGGTGGTATTAACCTGCGAGATTTTCAAATATATTTCTCACTGCACGTATGCTTTGTTTGAATTATTTATCATCTTAATATAAAGTTTTCAAACGATTTTCGTAACTCTTCAATGTCTCAGAGTAGTTATCCCCAGTTTTTTAAATAGTTCCTCATACGAAGTTGGGGTCTTTCTTTCTGCTCTCTCTCTCGTGGTATTTCGAATTTTTTCAGCGGTTATAAACTTAGATGCAATATCAGTGAGTGCCTGTAAAACGTTTTGACGGGAGCCTCGTGGTCGTCCAAGACTTGATTATAAAGTTTTTCCCAACATCAATAGGCGTTATCAGGCTCGTCAAACACATTCTGATTAGATCATCATGTAAAGTTTCTTGGTTGAAGCTTTACAACAAAAGCTGCTTGCAGGTCGTTTCACGTAGCTTCGGATTTAGGTCCTTTCATAACATAAGTTTGGTATTTAACACAATGTAAACGAAACAGTGATTTTATAAATGCGTTGTTTTGACTAAAAAATTATCGTTTTGATTAAAATTTATCTGGAGATTGTTTCATAAATATGATTATACTGATTCCTCGTCATCCTGCACTCATCCAAATAGCGTGTGGCAATCAACTAAACCCAATTATTGCAACTTTTAACCAAAAATGGCGGTTATAATATATAATAGACTTCTGGCAATGAGTGCGGTATTTAATCGCGGTGAAACAGATTGTCAGTGCTAGAGCTATTAATTTTATCGATTGATTAATATGCCTTTGACTCAGCCACGTTTAATCTGTCTCCTTCGCAATTCAGCCACAAACTGCAAGTAAGGATGATTAGTTTGGAATGTGCATTTGATCATATTAATATAGAAACTGCTTAATATAATAATTAAAAACTATTAATATTATTGATTGCTTGATTGTAATTACCATATATGAGGGAAACAAGGTTGTATTGTTCTATGATACTCTAAAACGTTGGTGTACTGCCGAATTGGTGTGTAGGAGGTCTAACGTTTCGAGTGAAACGTAAATTGAAATAAAAAATGGGGCGTGAAATGTTTATACACAATTAAATAAAAGTAAACAAATAAAAGTAATGAAAGAAGAACGGGACATAAACGACATAAGAAAACAATGTACAAAGAGAGGCCATGACCGAAACAAATTAGAGGCAAAGCGGAGACAAGCCTCCAAGCACGACGGCAGAAAACAAGGCGACATATCTAACTGCGGAAAGTGTGGGAAGTAACATCCATCGAGACAGTGTCCTGCTTTTGGGAAGAGATGTTTCAATTGTGAAAAGAGTAATCACTTCGCCAAATTCTGTAAAGCAAAGAAGAAGATACACGTCGTAGAGGAAGATATGCCAGTCGACGAACCATTGTTCATTGGAGCGGTAAATTCTACAAATAACCAATAAGATATTTTCAAAACATTGTCCGCTGAAGAGAACGAGATAAAATTCAAAGTCGACACGTGGTCGCAGGCCAACATAATAGCTCTTTCTACGTTCAAGAAGATGAATTTGAAGCAAGATCGTTTAGAGAAACCAACAACCAAGTTAACAAGCTATACAAGTGATTATTTGCCAGTGTTGGGACAATGTAACCTGAAGTGCAACGATAGAATGCTGAAATTTTTCGTTGTAGAGACCGGACAAGTTTCCATTATTGGTTTGAAAGCTTCTCAAGATCTAAACCTTATCAAGATCATCTTGAATGTGAACAATTCCCAAAACGATGATCATAAATCGGAAAGCATTATCGAGATGTTTCCGAAAGTATTTGAAGGTTTGGGATGCCTAAAGAAGCCATACCACATCAAAGTCAACCCAAACATAGTTCCCGTTGTCACTCCGTTAAGAAGCCAACCAGTAGCGCTGAGAGAAAAACTGAATTTCTATGCCTACTGATATTCTATGCCTGCAGGAAACATTCCTAAAACCTAATGACCCGGACAGTAATTTCACAATTCAAGGGTACAAGATGCTCCGAAAAGATCGGCTTGGTAGAGCTGGTGGAGGTATTCTAATTTATATAAATGATCAATTACCTTTCAACTGCAGAACTGACATAGAAAGCGAGGAAATTTAAATGGTTTGGCTTGAAATAAAACCGCCTAGGAGCAAAAGTTTATTATTGGGATCTGTATATAGGCCGCCAAATACCAATGTAAACAATGATAAAAGAATCTCAACTTCTATTGAAACCGCGATCAATTTAAGTATGGAGACATTCATTATGGGCGATCTTAACATCAATCTGCAAGATGGAAAAAATCAAAATAAAAGTTTATATAAAGACCTCCAGCTATATGGTTTAACCCAAATTGTAATAGACGTTACCAGACCGATATCTAATAGTTTATTAGATCATATATATATATATATACTACAGACAGTAAAAACGTTTACGAAGTTCGAGTTCCAATAATTGGTATATCTGACCATCTGCCCATATGCGTTGTGAGGAAACATAATGTAAATTTTGCCACAACTGCATCTCACACTACTATCGTTATAGAAACTTTAAGAACTTTGATAGAAACGCTTTGTTAGACTTGAAAGAAGCTCTGTGGTCTGTCATTGACGCAGCTGATAATGTCGATGATATGCTTGACTCCTGGACGAAAATATTTAACCAAGTTACGGATAAACACGCCCCAATGATAGATAAAAGAGTAAGAAATCTACGTAGATCTCCCTGGTTGTCAAGTACAATTACAAATTGTATGAAATCTAGGGATGACCTACTGAAGAAAGCTTATCAAACTAAAGACTCTAACGATTGGAAATCATATAAAGAGGCGAGAAATAAAGTAACTTGGATGATTAGGAAAGCCAAAAAGGATTATTATGTCCAATGTCTTGAGAAAACCAAACCAAATTCGGGTGCCATGTGGTCTCATATGAGAACTCTGCTTCCAGATAAAAAATAAATTAGTCCTTAAATACCAAAAAGCACTTCCAACATCAACGTTAAATCTATGGCAGAAAATGTTAACCAATTTTTCTGCAATGTTGCAAATAATCTCATAAATACTGATGAACCTCGTTCTCCAGACCTGACCAAACTGAAGAATTTTACTGAGTTAAAGCTTGATCCAAACACCACATTTGAAATTCCACCTGTGTCTCTATCTTTTGTGAACAACCAGCTAACAAAACTGTCATCGAAGAAAGCTACTGGCCTTGACAATATTAGCGCCAAACTCCTGAAGATCGCTGCAACTGTAATAAATATCCATCTAACCAAGATTTTCAACTTTAGTATTGAGTCAGCCACTGTACCAAAGTCACGTTAAAAACTAGCCTATATCAATCCTTCCAGTGATTTCCAAAATACTTGAAAGACATGTCCATCTTACTCTCTACAATCATCTATGTCAACACAGTTTACTATTAGACCAGCAGTCCGGTTTCAGGAAATACCACTCCTGCGAAATGGTCCTAAACAAACTTAGAGACCAAATCCTGGAAAATATGAATTCTGGTAAACTGAGTGGAGTAGTTATGCTAGACCTTTCGAAAGCATTTGATTGTGTTAACCACTCCATACTCCTAAACAAACTTCAGCTCTATGGAATTGGTACAAACACCATGAACTGGTTTTACTCTTATCTTCTTGATCGTAGACAGAGCGTAAGTTACGAGGGACATTTATCTGATCAATTAGAACTACAGAGGGGTGTACCTCAAGGTTCGCTGCTTGGACCCCTTTTATTTATTCTCCATTTAAATGACATGTTACTTGAAACTTCTGATAATGAAATTGAAATGTATGCTGATGATGTTACTTTGTTCTCGAGTTCTGTGGATATTACTGACATAAATACGAAATTGACTGAGAAGATAAACCCAATCTCTTGCTGGCTCTCAGAAAATGAAATGGTACTAAATTGTAAAAAGACAGAGGCCATATTGATTGGAACGCGACCAAAAGTGAAAACCAACATCTCGAACTTTGAAATTTCCATAAATGGAACCCCTGCAACTACTGTAACAAGCCACAAACTTATTGGATTATACTTGAATAAGTATCTGGCCTGGGATATTCATGTTGATAAATTGTGTAAGAAACTTGTAGGACGACGATACCTTTTCCGCAAAATTAAACATCTCTTACCACATCACTCAAGAATAGTTTTCTTCCAATCATTGATTCAACCTCTAATTGATTACGGATGTACTGTATGGGGATCATGTTCCAATCAGAACTTGGAAAGATTCCATAAAGTCCAAAAACAATTTGGGAGATCAATATTGGATATCAAATGTCCTCCGGATGTTTCGTCTGTCGAGTTATTTACAAAGTTAGAGTGGATGACTTGGGAACGAATTGATTATTTTGAATGTTTATTGGTATATAAGTCTCTAAACAATCTAGCACCGGACTATATGAAAGATATGTTCATTCAAACTAAAAATATTCATTCCAGACAAACTCGTGCTTCTTTAGATAATAAACTTTATATTTTAAATTATCATAGAAGCTCTATTAGATATACTCATGCCTCCTGCTTATGGAATAACCTTGATGATCAGATAAGAAATGCACCTACAGTTTCTTGTTTTAAACTTAGATATCGAAACATGAAATTACATTAAGTTGTATTTTAAATAGTTTAGTACTTTTTTATTCTTAATATGTACTTATATTGTTATGTATTTTAGATAATATGTATTTTAGACAGTTTCGTATTCCTAATCCTTGATATGTATATATTTCTTATTTAATTAATCCTTATATATAGAAGGCATCGTGTAAACCAGCCTCTGGCTGCACTGATTTTACCTTCTTTAAATAAAGCTTTTATTATTATTATTATTATTAGATGAGATGGAAAAGGATGGAGTTATCGAGAAAGTAGACACTCCAACTGAATGGGTAAATTCCGTGGTGGTAGTGGAGTAACCAAACAGCAACAAACTACTAGTGTGCCTAGATCCAAGACACCTGAATGAAGCGATTCAACGGGAACACTTCAAGATGCCAACAATAGAAGAGATAACGCGTATTGCAGGAGCCAAAGTATTCACCAAATTGGATGCAAATCACGGCTAATGACAAATCCTATTAGACGAGGAGAGTCGGTTGCTGACTACATTCAACACACCATTTGGAGATACTGCTACAAGAGAATGCCATTTGGAATCAAGTCCGCCAAGAAGTGTTTCAGAAAAGAATGTGCCAGTCCTTCGGAGACATTGAAGGCGTGGAAACAGATGTTGATGATATCCTAGTATGGGAGCTACCGCCAAAGAACATGACGAACGTCTGAAGTAGACATTACAACGGTGCCAAGAAATACAGCTGACACTAAACAAGAAGTGTGAGTTCCGTGTAAAAGAAGTTACTTATATAGGCCATAAATTAACACCGGATGGAGTAAAACCCGACGAGCAGAAGGTTACAGCCATCAAGCAGATGCCTCGTCCAGAGGACAAGAAAGGAACTGAAAGGTTAATAGGGACGGTGAACTACCTAGCAAAGTTTATTCCGAATATGTCGACGATCGCAAAGCCAATCAGAGAGCTACTAAAGAGCGATATGGAATTCCAATGGGTAGTGCACAAGAAGAAGCGTTCAAGAAAATCAAAGAAATCCTAACAGAAGCCTCAGTTTTAGCCCACTATGATGTGAAGAAACCCGTCACAGTAACGTGTGATGCGTCGAAGTCTGGTTTAGGAGCGGCACTACTTCAGGACGGGAAGCCCGTTGCGTATGCGTCAAGAGCCTTAACAGATGCGGAAACACGGTACGCACAAATAGAAAAGGAACTTTTGGCAGTCGTGTTTGCGTTCGAGAGATTCAACCAGTATACATACGCGAGACCTGTGGAAGTAGAAACCGATCATAAGCCATTGGTATATCAATCGTGAAGAAAGCATTGACGGCAGCGCCACCTCGCCTGCGGAGAATGTTACTGCGTTTGCAACGGTATGAGTTTAGTATGAAGTACAAGCCTGGAAAGGAGATGGTAGTCGCAGACACGCTTTCCCGAGCCCACCTTACCAACCGAGATGCAGATGATAGCCAGATGGAATGAGAATTGGCATGTCACGTGCACGCGGTAACCAGCATAATACCATGCAGTTTCGGAAGAAAAATTGGAAGAAATCAAGAAATAAGTAAAAAGTGATCTAACTATAAAGACGCTGTTGGCAACAATTCACAGAGGATGGCCAGAGACAAGAAAGGAAACACCCGGCGAAATACAAGACTTCTGGAATTATCGAGATGAACTTTAAGAAGCAAATGGTATCATGTTAAAGCAAGATAGAATCATTATACCTCCAAAGATGAGAAATGAGATGCTAACCAGAATACACGATAGTCACATGGGCATGGAAAGATGCAAACGACGAGCAAGATACATCATATTTTGGCCAATAATGAATGAGCAAATTGACGCAGTCGTATCCAAGTGTAAGACGTGCCAAGAACACCAAATGTCCAATCCAAAGGAACCGATGACGACATCTCCAATGCCGACCAGACTATGGCAAATGGTCGCGACAGATCTTTTCCAATGGGAACAGAAAGACAACATGGTAGTAGTAGATTATTATTCACGTTATGTGGAAATTGTAAAGCTGGAAGATACCAGAAGTCAAACCATTGTAAACCATACAAAGTCCATATTTGCGAGACATGGTATACCGACCACTGTAAGAAGTGACAATGGCCCTCAATACACAGCCAAGGAGTACAAAGTTTTCACACAACAGTGAAAATTCGAGCATCAAACATCAATCCCGTATTATCCCAAAGCGAATGGTTTAGCGGAAAAAGCAGTTCAAATTGTGAAGAGATTGCTGTCTAAAGCAAAACAAGATGGTAAAGATTTGTACCTCAGTCTTCTCGAATGTCGCAACACACCGGTAGATAACGTAGCTTCACCAGCGCAGATTCTAATGAGTCGCCGCTCATTTGCGTTCTCATTCGCCAACAACGCACAATCTGCTGCAACCACAAGTGATTGATCCTGAAAGAATGCGACAAAAACTAGAAGAGAAACAAGCCAAACAAAAACGGTATTACGATAGAGGATCTCGACAGCTTCCAGTGGTGCGAGAAGGAGAAAAAGTACGTGTACAGTTGCAGAACAAGTGAAAAGCAGCGGTGGTCGTGGAGAACCTGGAAAGACCAAGATCATACATTGTTTAGACTTCCAGCGACCAGAAATTAAGAAGAAATCGTCACCATATCAGAAAACGAGAGTCAGCCGTTTCCACCACTGAAGAACCAATCGAAGAGAGCCAGTTTGACGAAACCAAGGTAGATCAGGAGAATATTAATCAAGAACGACAACCAGAAACAAATGCACAGGAATATAGAACTAGAAGTGAGCAAACCACCTGAGAGATTTCAAGCGAACTAATTGAACTGACTGATTGTAAGATTTGAATTTATTGTACGTTATTGCATTGTTATCGTACAGAACATTATATTTATTAAACTTTATTTAGAATAGAAATATTATAGATGGATAAAAGCCGTCATTGATAACGCTAACTATTTCATTTTATTTAAGTTACATGCATGCGAATGATCGAATTCATAGGGTATAATTCATAGCTAAATTTATTTTGAACATTTAAGTCATATTCTATATAATATGTAGTTTATATATCTATAAAAATCTAAAAAAAGAGTTGTAATATATTCAGTAGTAATATATTCAAGCTTTATGTTAATCAGTTTACCATGTATATATACGCCCTTAGTTTTGATTAAAAGTTAGTTGTTAGTCAATAGCGAGTCTTCACGAAACACTACAGTAACAACAGAGATGCGATTTCTATAAACTGCATTTTTCAGCCATTTGTGAAGGTTTTCATTTATTTCTGACCCACAACCAGCTGGAATATCAGAGATGCAACGATTTATGATGTTTTTCAAGCTTTTCAATTTCATGTAATATTGTAATGCTTTGAGAGATTGTATAGGCTTTTCATCAAATTGTATGTCTTTCCATTTTTCTTAAATTCATTTAAGTTTTTCAGAAAATTATTTACTTGAAGGAATACTCTTTTCTCTCACTGTATCCAGGTCATCTGCAGATCTAAACACTTTGCTGAAGTCATCTGAACAATCTGAGGAAAAGAGGTGTTTGGATGACATTTCGTGTACAACTCTAGCTACAGCATGAAATAAATCCAATTTGACCATGCAGTCAGATGAGAATACAGTTTGTATTTTGTTTCTTAAAGTGCAGCAATTGTCAATGAAACAAAATCTATCATCTGATTTCTTTTTTTCGCATCTAAGCTTTACACCATCTACAAGCCCTCGCACCTTTACAAAAGATGTTCCTTTCGTTAATTGCCATGCCCTTTGTCATTCATTGTAATTGACATTACCTTCCCTTTGTCATTCAAAATACAAAATAAAGAATCAAAAAGTTTTCCCCATTTTTTATCAAATTTTCTAGCCACCTTGAATGTATGATCCACATAAATCCAGCCTTCTGTTGCAATTTTACCTATCCTTGCTTTATACAAGTTTTCCTTATCAATGAAATCCGCAATAAAAAAAGTTTTCAATTAAGTCATTGCTTGGACCTGTCCACATGCCCTTTATATCCTCATATAATGCAGATGGATATAACGGATCAGTGTTGTGTCCATGAGTAGATAATGTCTTAAATCTTTCTGCTAAAAATGTCATAAGTTGCTGCCTTAAAATAGATTCAATTTCTGAAAATTTTAAACCTGATAAAATAAATGATGAAATAGATCCCATTTACTCTCTCGTGATGCCAGAAACATGCGATAACAATGGCGCCTTATTCTAAACGCGAAGGGAAGATGGCCTCGACCTCAAAAAGAGCTAGAAACACAAACAGCATGAAATACGATGAAGAAAATAATGCAATAGCCTTCACTTCACCATGTACTTCACTGACTGGATAGAATTGTTTTCCAAGGCTCACGGTGCTGCAAAATAATTGATGTTTATGTCCATTCTTCCAACTACATCGGCTCTCCTTGGCCTCAGCAAACTACAAGCAACATCTACATACACCGAAAGACTTAGCTTTTCACGCTATACATTTCACCACAATCGAGCGGAAAAATCAACGTTTTGCGTTTGGTTGCAAACAACCAATTTCTGTGTCTGAAAAAGGAATTGGCAAATATCTTCTGCTTGACAAGTTTACTGAGGGGGCCTGAGACAACACCTGGCTACAAAACGACGGAGTGATACTTATAGTCAATAAAGAGATGAAAGATACCTTGAGACAAAGTATTACCGAAAGGGAAGGAGGCACGCTGTGCAGACTTTTCGATGGAGACTCACTTTATATAAACACAGGCAGTAATACCACACGTGTTGTGATTGAGAAAACAAGCGTCACAGTTGGAGGTTTCGTGCAGTTATTTTAATACATATATAATAGATCTATTACGTAAACATTAAACTATATAATACTGTTGTGGCTTTAATATCAGCGAAAGAGGTGCATATTGTACACAGTCTATGTACCACATGTATTTAATATTTATATATTAAAGACATTATAAATCATTGCGAGAAATTATGGACACGCAGGCGCAGTAGGCACATTTGCTTAAAAAACATGGCCGTATGTCAACAATTAAGGTTTACATATATAGGCATAATGAACATTATTCGGGCAATCTCTTTACTCGTGTTACCATTTTTAAATGTTCCATCGGAAGTTGTTCAAGGCCAACATGGTATGTAATATTCAAGCACCACTTGCTTTTGAGCGAGTTATTTCGCTGCGGTATTACAGTATAAATATTGTCGTTTCACATGGTTTGTCCGCAATGCTCCAAATAGGCGATGTGTCGAAATTAATTCAACACTGAAGACTAAATTCGGCTTTGATCCATACGAATAACGTTTATCGCAGATGTTCCAGCGGTTTTATGTTGGCAAATAATCTTACATTTCGATTATCTTTATCGGAATACTTCATCCTAAATATCCATTGCGGTAATCAGCCATGAAGTTGGACAATGTTCGGTGTATTTTGGCTCAAGAATTTATATGATACTTTGCGTAAAACCAGTTCAGACTAAATTTCTTGATATTTAGTTCGCCATATTTTCACACGCCGTTATCACTTCAAAATAAACAGTGTTAGCCTCCTCCACAGGCAACTCTGTGTCTCTGTCTTATATATTTCTTTGGCAAAATATTATAGACTGAAAACGTTGCAGCGGCTAGGAAGAAACAAGGGACCTTAATATATACGACGGCAACCTAGTACGGCGAAACAAAAAGAATGAATACATTTTATTCCCAAGAGTATAATCTCAACGCCGTGCTCGTTCTGTTTACAGCGCCACTGAGAACATTTTCACGTCATTAGGACGACGGTAACTCCTGGAGAGATAAGAGCTGTTTCTTAAGACTGACTTAAATCCGCTACACTACAATCGTTTTAGAAAAATTGAAGTATTTTGGAGATCAAAACAAACTTTGAGTATTTAATATTCTAGAAAATCGACGGCGATTTCATTCAAATATTAAAATTTGTATTGCTTTAACTGCCGTCGCCGTCCTAGGTTGTCGTCGTAGATCTTAAAGTCCCGTGTAACCTTCCCTTTTTGTCCCAGGCCCTTTAGGGTTATAGTGGCAGAGCTGTGTTCAAGCTGGTTCAAGTTTGGATCGCAAACGTATTAACTACTGTACATGCGGAGTGAGGTCACGCGCTAATCTGAGATCAGTTTCCACTTTATTTTGGTAATTTGGAAGGCTTGGTCTTGGAAACGTGTTGTTTTTTAACACGAGGAACCGAATTTAACGCCAATATGCCATTAAGGGTACAAACAATATAAACTAATCGACTGTTCACGAATTTTAGCGATTTTTAGTTGGAAAATTGAATTGCTCGGTTAGCACTGAAGATCGTCAGATCGAGAAGAAGCTAAAGAAGTAAAGAACCACTTAATTGATCTAAAATAAACAAATTCGAAGTAGATAAATTAAGTAGTTATCTACCTAGTTGCAGTAGTTGTACCTTGTACACAACTTGTCAACTGAATTCCAGTTGGTTCGATTTCAAGAGAACGTTTGCCCGATTTGGGGTGAGATAAAAGCTATGATTACAATAATAAAAGTGTTATAGGGAGAAATAAGACAAGACTCGGAAGTTCAACACCTTTCTAATTTAACTAATATCTAAAACATTGCCTACGCATCACTCTACTTTTTTACACTGAATAAACAGTCAGTTGCTTTCCTTAATACCTTTTCGTTTGATCCTCCTGGAGTTAGAATCACCTTTCTTATGGAACTTCCAACAATTCCTCCATTACGTGATGAGGTAGAAGACTCCGATGAGTTCATGAGAGAGTCGAGAAAGTGACTCTTAACGCCGCTTTGAAGATGATTTTAGCAACGGCAACAAGTTGCCCAACTTATTTCTTCTTCACTTCTATCTCCGCGCGCTTTGTCTTTATGTTGTTGTGTTTGTGTATCTCGGTATCCTCGAACATTTTCCTTTATAGTCCGATCCATGTTAATAACAAGCTTCTGGGGGTGGGAGTAACATGACTGGTCCAAAACCTTCTTGTTTTGGCAGGCATCCCGCCGCAATTTGTTTCCATCCACCCGATCCCCCCCCCCCCCCCCCAGTCCCCCACGCGTCTATCCCTTCCGGCGTTTCAGTGGAGCGCGGTGATGCCTGCAAAGGAGGCTAAACTGAACCATTGTTTAACATTTCCAATGTAGCAATGTCTGTTATTATTATAACATAATATTATAACAACTATTCGGTAATGGCAAGGGACGTCGGTCAATTTCCAAACAAACAAACCTTTATAGAAGAATTATCGTATTTTATAGGCAATTTAAAGCAGATTAAATGGGTTAACTACAGTATAATGATGACTAGTGTTCAGAATTCCATCTATTGATTTAAAGGTTCGATAGTGCCTCCCGAGGGAGAGCTCGCCCCTACCCCTGGACGTTCCCCTCCCCGGAGGTACCCTCTCCTGGGAGGCACCCCTCCCCGGCGGGTAGCTACGCAGCTAATTAAGGTGAAGTGGAACGGAGTTGCTTAATTTTACAGCCACACCCCCCCCCCCCCCCCCGTACCTCCTCATATTACTGCACATTTCCACATTACCACATTACCACGTTACCACATTACCACATATCCACATTTCGACATTTCCACATTTTCACATTACCACATTTCCACGTTTTTTAAATTCAGCATTCCTACATTGTCGTACTGGTATGCATGTTGCTTCTAGATATCCACGTATTAAATTTTCGCTCTTACCTTATGCACATGGAAAAAACGGAATACAAGCCATGTAATTAAGTTAAGATGTTCTATAACTACATTATGTCATTTTGTGTGTTTCATCATGCCGCATGATGACGTCTTCTGTGCTCCATAACGCATGATGACGCGTTCTGTGATCCTGTACCCGAAGAAGAAGCCGAAATGTCCGTTATTTGTATTTCAAAAGTATGTGGTAATTTGCACTGTATGCCATCGAACGACGTTAAAATGTCATGTTCCGATTCATGGTGTTTCCCCGAGTCTAATTGTTTCGTTCCAATATTTATTACTCCCAGAGCGGGTGTTGACCGTCAACCTAAACACTAAACTCGTTGCCTTTCTGGTCTGGTTGCCTGTAATTTGTCCTGATTGTCGACAAAATTAACAAGTAAGAACATTTTAATAGCGATTTAATAAAATTATTGTGTACAAAATACCAAATAAAATGTACGGGCCCCCTTCCTAATGTTTTAAGCGAAATATATGAGTTATAATATAGTATAATTGTTATTGACACTACAATTATAGCCAGGATTCCAAAGGGGGAGCCCAGTGGATGGGAGTATGAAAAGGTTGTTATGGTCTCCTTCCGGTAAGAGGGGAGTCCAGGGCGTGTCCCCATGGGAAATGTTAAATTTTGAAAGGCCCATATGTGCTTTTGCGGCAATTTCTGGACGAATTTTTGTGTAATTATGCCACTAGATAATTGTTAGCTTTGTCATTTTTGTCGTTTATATCGTGCTTATTATTATCAATGTTTACCTATTTTGAAAATAGCACACACAGTTACAACGTCACAGGTTTACTAAACGTACTAAATGGAAACTACAGGCGAAAAAACACCTATTCCAAGATTTGGATATGACGTTTTGCGTACGTTTTTATGAGTTATATATGTTGTTTGTCAACTATAGGCCATATAGGCGTTGTTTTAACGTACGATATGATGTATCAACGTAATCACCTTTTTACTGCTGAATCTTAAATTAGAAATGAGTTAATCTTTCTTAAACGATTGTAGTGCGTGTAAAATAGTCCGTATTAAGCTGCAGTTCTCCAGAAATGTGAAAATGCTATTAGATATAGTTTATAGAACAAGAATGGCATTTAGATATATTTTCTTGCATATCATTCAATTTCTTTTAAATAAATCTCTAAACTTCTTTTCTCCGAAAACATTTTCTCAAAAAAACATAGGCGACGGGCTCTGGCTTACCAGGTCCCGGGCCCTGGGTTTTTTGCCCCCTCTCGCCGGCCCTGTTTTACTGTTAAGCTCGCCTCACTAATAAACGTAACGGCTCCCTGTGGTCATAGCGTTTAATTAACACCATAAATAGTTAACTTAAAGCACTGTTAGTCACTTATCTTCGACACACTTCGCTGGTTCTAGTGTGTACCTGGTTCTAGGAAAGTAAAATGATCACCAAAGACAGATAAAATATATATAAAAATATGTAATACGCTTCTTTAGTAGAGCGATAGATGGCTTGCTTCTTTTCTCTTCCTTCGCATGTTGTGGTATTACAATATTGGGGCTTTGTTGTTGCCAGATAACGCACGATCTAACGCGATCACTTCTCGAATACTTAGCGATCTTGTCGACATGTCACGATAGCTGGCAGAGTATGACGTAAATGAGGTCCAACTTCCAAGACAAGCACTCAAGCAAGGAGGCAAGAACACGCTGACTTAGTGGCTCCCGCCGAAAGCGGTAGTCACAAAAAAACGAAACCTAATACCAAATACTGTAGGTTACTGTAGACAGAATAGATAAAAATCTTTTTTTGTCACAATATCTAAGTTTCTGTTGACAGAACTTAGATATTGTGACAAAAAACAAGATTTACCATTGAAATGATGAATTGATGAAAAGTATTTTGATAACAATTATTTTACTATCTAGCTCAACGTCGACATTATATATGTAGCACAATGTCATTATGTAGCTTAACGTCATGTTGAAGAGGGTGGGGGATTAATAGAGGGAGGGGCTTATTTTATTTTTTTTATCGGCTTATTTGAAGGGGGCTTAATAGAAAGGGGGCTTAATGGAGAAAATATGGTACTTGTCTATTATAACATGGTGTGCAAACAACCCAATAAAAAAAATAACCAAGCTGCAATTAAAATCAACAGATATACAGACATGTCGAGGCTGCTGATTTAGCAATGCGTATGCACGTACGAACTACTACACAACGTAGCCTTCGCTCTGCCATCTGAGTTCTGCTAGCTCAATGGTTAGATCGTCGAAACTTACGTCATTATCTCTTCAATAAAACGAGAAGCCATACTTATTGTTTTAATGTTTTGGATTCTTATCTATGCACAAACGTTTGTCACTGGTTACTCCACCGATCAAACGCATGTTATTTTGCGTTCAATTAAGAAAAAAATGCCATACTCGTTAGCCAATCAGATGTAAATAATTTTGTCGCCATGTTATAAGATACTTAATGTAAGGTTAATTGCACTTATTTTGCGTTATACGTCATTTGAAACCAAAGCCCGCGAACTTTGAAGTACTTATTGTGTATTAAATATTAAATATTATATAATTATTGCATTCAACTTGCGCATGATATCAAGAATTATCCAGACCGACGTCAATGTTATCTACCGAAGACTGAGGCGGATAACATTGACCGAGGTCTGGATAATTCTTGATGTCATGCGTAAGCCGAATCCAATAATAGTTTTATTATACATTGTTCAAAATAGTTTTACTAAAAATATACAAACAAATCTACTACAAGCCATTTTTTATTTTGTAATTTTCGTGCGCTTAGTCGTAGAGACGTCATCAGCGTTCAATAATTTTTGTTTTGGACACAATAATTTTTGCAATAATTCACAGTATTTGACGGAAATGACGTCGCACCAGCCGGACATTGAGAATTCACTGGAGTATGTTGACCAATAAGAAACGAGAATGAAGTTTGAATGTATAATATTATGCGTTATTCCTAGGTGTCAAACTAGACTAACTGAAATCGCAGCCTTACTTGGGTGATTTTGCATTGTGATTGATCAGCATGGCGAATTTGAGGTGAGTTTATTAATCCTTTACCAGGCATAGTTGCCATTTGGCAAGTTATTAATTCTACTCTGGCTAACGCCAGATGATTTCACTCGTCAATGGGAGAGCTCCCGAAACTATCTGTTCTGTAAAGCGGATGAAATAATGTGTTTTAACACTTTTATTGCGGGGCATAGTTACCATGTGGCAACTTATTGATTTTATTCTGGCTAACGATTTGACTTGTGCAGGGGAAAGTCCTGGAAATCTGCCGAGTACAAACGGTGGGCGAAGCTTGTAACATACAGACGACTGCTCAGGACAAGGATAGAACCTGTAACCTTCTGATTGCCAGTGAGACGTTCTAACTTTATTTAGCTACCTAGAAATACTGTTTTTTTTAAAATTGTTTTTGTATTTGTTTTATCTAGGCTGAATTATGCATAGATTTATATAGATTTATTTAGGTTTTCTCCCTCCTTCTGCCCTCTTATTCTAATAATTTAGTTGTTTTGTTATATCTTTCTATCACAATAGTAATGCCAAGTGAGAGTTTTTGCTTGAATCGCCATTCTTGTTTAAATTAAAGGTTATCTCACTTCAGTCGTTAGCCGTGAGAGAATTTTTGGTCACTGGTTCCCACCCGATCCATCCCGCTTGAAGTGCCAACCCGCGTAAAGTGCCAGCCACGAACGCCTCTGCCATTTTAATTTCCGTTTCGTAAACGGTCGTTGCCAATCCTGACGGTGTTAACCTGAAACTGAGTATCAATGCTTTAAGTATGATTTTTTTGTTTGGATTTGTCACAGTTCCTTTCGTAGTATGGTGGTTAATGTGCTGGGTTGTGGTGCGAAGGATCTAGGGTTCGATTTCCGACCCGGCGACTATTTTTTCGTTCTTTTTTCTTTCTCTTAGGGCTAGTATTAAAATTAGGGTTATTGTTAGCATTAAAGTTATGGTTAGGGTTAAGTTATGCTTAAGGTTAGTATAAAATTTATGGGGGTTAGTGTACATGAAATAGACTTTCGACAGAAATTCGATTGGCAACGACCGTTTACAAAACGGTAAACTTCAACGCCTATATACAAATCAGGATGCACATATATTATTTTTCTTGTTTGTTTGTTTGTTAGCAGCGACCATTCACTCGCACTTGATGAAGTGGGAACAGAATCTGTAATTTCACCAACTATATGCAACACATTAGCTGTGACCAGTGAAGACTGGTCTTTGGATGCCTCTCACCATAACGTGGAAGTGAAGTCGGAAAGTGAAGTTGGTGGCTTAGAGGAAACCATACTTAGTCTCGAGGAAATGTTGAATAGATTGCAGAGAAACTTTTGGCAACAACTAGAGGTTAAAAACAAAGAAATCGACGATTTGAAAAGCGAACTTAAGGATACTCAAAACGAAATGAACCTATTATTGGAGGAATTAGGTCGATATATTTTTGAAGATGATGAAAAGGATATGAAGAAGAAAAGAGAAGAATTATTTGAGAAAACGTTTAAAGATAACGTTGTAAATGTCACTTCACCCACCACCGAATTTGCTCAGTTGCCACAAGCTGACGAAGTATCGACCTCAGGTCCATCGACCTCATCTCCATCGATGGAAAACATAGGAACAGAAGCAAATGTCGAGATAATCGTTGCCCAAGAGGTCTCGAGAAACGACAAGGTTAAGATATCGGTGCAAGAGTCGAGAGAAGCCACAAGTAATAGAGGGAGAATAAGCTTAACTACCATGCCAAGCACAGCAGTTGAAATAAGTATTTTCAACCACTACAAGTTATTAATGCTCACGATTTCTGATATATTGCTGTCTAATGACGTACGGGTATTCAAAATATGGGTACTTGATACATTTTCGATGAACTCCCCGTCTGATATCAATGAAGTGTTCTTGAAGTTAGATCGTAAGGGCATTATAAGCTCGACGAATTTGACGCAACTGCGAGGGTTTTTTGCGCAGAAATTGCTCAGGTTTGATGTGGTACTTAATTGATTGCTTTCTCTTGGGAGATTATACTCACTTGCTGCGAAGAATTAACTCAGGGAAGAAAAAGAAACCAAGTAGCAGCACTCGCAATAGAGCGAAGGTATTGACTGTAGTGGAAAAAACAAAACAACCTCCGATATATGGGCTTCTTGATGGGTCTCGAAATTACGGAGTTGGCAACTGCAAAATTGAGAATTACCCAACGACGAATACCAAGAATACAGGACTGGTGGTTTTAGATGGCGATGCACGGCACCAATGTGGTAAGATAAAACAACAACATTTTGTTGACTTAGAAATATAGGAAATCATGATGATAAATTGTCATGTTACCCTGAGGATGATTCTGAAATAGAATCGAAACACTGTGTATCTTCAAATATAGCCAGCACTTAAAATTGATTAAGTGAGCCCACTGTTCCAAGTTGGTGCGGTAGTTCTACTAGTAGAGCAGTGGGGTGCGAGTTCAAACATTCTTTCACATTTTTTGGCTTTAAAGGGAAAGAGAAGTCAAAAAATAAATTACTTAATAAAATTAATAAAAGACTTTAAGTATGATGTTTATAAATGTTAATAGTTATACGGTATATACTCTTGTACTGGAGAAATAACATTTTCATTTTAGAGTTTGCTCGATGGTTCAGACTAGATAAACCGTAAAACGATTAAGATTTCTAAACATTATACTTAAATTATTTTACTACAATTCCCCTTTAATGAACAGAGAAGCACGTCCGGGGCGTTCACTGAAAATTTCAAGTGAATCTGGTGCATAGTCATTAAAGCTATAAACTCTTGATTTTTAGCATGGTTTTTCGCAGCTAATGTGGTCCATATCTTCATGGTAAAATTACAGATAATGTTCCCTCCCACTTCATCGAGTGTGAGTGAATGGTCGCTTCTAGCAGACAAACAATAAATTTAAAGTTCACAAATGAGAATAAATAAACAATAATGATAAACTAATTAATAATAATCAAGGATAAATAAATAAATAAATAATAATAATAATAATAATAATAATAATAAAAATAATAATAGTAATAATAATAATAATAATAATAATAATAATAATAATAATAATAATAATAATTTTAGGAGCATAAACGAAATTATTTTTTAATATTTTTGAATGAAAAATATTCAAAACTACGATTCTGTAAAAATATTGTTGAAGTAAAAATGATCCATTGGAAAATCGCTTTTCCATTTACTTTTTCTATCCTGATATATGCTACAAATTATAAGGGGTCTGAGACGAGTACTGATGTAAATATCTTGGCAAAGTGCAAACGCTATTGTTTACAACTCAACCACAGGAATTTTGCTATTAAAATTAAATTTAACTACCTTGCTGCTAAGCTATTTAGGTTACAGCTCTATT
This sequence comes from Chrysogorgia sp. JL179-B06, assembly GCA_035772405.1. Lineage (NCBI taxonomy): Eukaryota > Metazoa > Cnidaria > Anthozoa > Scleralcyonacea > Chrysogorgiidae > Chrysogorgia > Chrysogorgia sp. JL179-B06. Next base: position 606,353 of record JAYKKM010000093.1, on the reverse strand, counting down.
ATGTACATATTTCCGGCCGCGCCAAATTTGTCGCATAAAGTTCATCATGTTTGATCCCTACTTTTTAATCATTTATCAACAAAAAATTCACATAAAAAATTTCGTGTTATAGGCACTTTAAATTGTTACTTCAATAATTCACGAGGAAAAGACAAAGGAAAATCATTACCGTATCGTATCTTTATATGCGATAAAGATTTATCCTGATTTACATAAACTTTATCTTTGATTTTCTCAGCTTAGACAACATTGATTTCAATGAATTTATCAAATGGGTCGTTTTTAATCTGATCTAAAACATTCGTGCTACGCCCTCGTGTTTTAAATCTGATGAACTATAACAATTATTATATTATATTATAAAAAGAAAGCGTAAGAATTGCGAGTAAGTAAGAATTAGAGTTAATTCTAGATTAAAAGTAACTTTTTACTTACGGAAGCTGGGCGTTTCTGATTGGTCACTTGAGATTATCTTGCTCCATAGAGAAATGAAGCACGTATCACGTACGATAGCCAATCAGAAGCGACGTTCTATTTAATCATGCATTGTTTTTGCGGATAAATAATAGATACTCGACATGGTAAAGTTGGCAGTAATCCTAGACAGTCAGATGGAGATCAACATCTACCCGGTCGACCTTTTGCCACTGAACAGCGTGAAGCACAAGTTGATATGAGTAGCAATGGCAACAAGTTGTCTAAACCTCAGCATCAAGACTCGTCCAAAAACCACAACACAAGTCTCCAGAACTCCAACGATGATGACTTCAATGACGAGGAGTGCAACTGGTTATGCAATCATTACAAGCGTCGTTGTCACGTGAGGTTTGCATGTTGTGATAAATACTGGCCTTGTCACCGTTGTCATAACAACGAAAGTAATTGCGCGCAGAAGAAATTAAAATCCATCCACACCAAGTTTCTTAAATGTGTTAAATGCAGTACTGAACAGGAGGTATTTTTAATTTGTATTTTCAACTTATATATATTATTCAATTTTGATAGTTTATTGAAAAAAAGGTTTATTGTTCAGTCGGTGTTGTTGTTGATGATGTACCTGTACCTGTCTCTGTTGATGTTTATGTTTAGTTTAATGAAAGATCTCAGTATTGTGTCAATTGTCACGCCAAATTTGCAAAATATTTTTGCCCTACATGCAAACATCTGACTGGAAAGGACGACAACCCTTACCACTGCGAACAATGTGGTATTTGCAGGTGAGAAATATTTTGAGAAAAATTTCACTATCTAGATCTCTACGACAGGTAAAATGAAACAAGGTTAACCCTTTATGCCCCAGGAGTAATCAGTACCTAACTTTTCCACTCCATTATAATATATCCTTTATTATACGGCTGTACTCGTTTCGGGGTCTGTCCACAAAACAACGTACGCTGATTGGTTGTTTAAACGATCCGGAAAGTTTAGGCACAAGTTTGATTAAAAGGAAAATAAAAAAGAGCTAGATATTTTCATTGAAAAATACAGAACAATAAAATACGATGGAACAAAAGTATTGCTTTTCTCTAATGTTATTTATATAAAATCAAAATAAATTAATGTCTAGCTGGTGTAAGGGACCGGTAATAAAGTAACTGCTGCGGGGGGCGGAGGGGAAAATGATTTTGCCAAAAAATGTGGTGGCCCATCCTGTGAAACTCGACATAATTTCATGTTCCATAACAGATTATTGAAAACGTTTCAATACCCACCCTATTTATACATCTATGTCAATCACTTCGATTGGACTATCGTCACTTTCTCCATAAAGTAAAACCAATAAATTAGTCACATATTTACTTACGAATGTTTTGGTAAAATTGATTTGCAATCGAAGAATGTAATATTAGATAAAGTACCTAAATTGCAATACCATCATACCTTCATTGATTAACTCTATTACAGAATCATCCTCAGAGAAACACGAAGAGATAATTTTCATCATTATCTCACACTGGCAAAGTTTTTTTATTTAAAATTATTTTTGAATTTTAAAATTTTTATTGACTTTGGAAGTGTAAGATAATCATGAAAACTATTAACAATAACATGATTTATAATTTTTTGCTTCTTATATATATTATAAATTTTGTTTCTTATTTTGAATTTATTTTGAATTTATTTTTATTTTGAATGTTATACTTTTAAGAAAATTGTCCCCTCGCCCGGCGCGAAGCGCTGGCCGAAGGCCAAGGCCCAAGGGCGAGGGTGCTAATATCGACCGGCGTTTAGTCCCTCATCACAGGAATCCTACCGTTTTCAGTCTTACATTCAGTTTCCTTGTATATATATATATATATATATATATATATATATATATATATATATATATATATATATATATATATATATATATATATATATATATATATATATATATATATATATATATATATATATATATATATATATATATATATATATATATATATATATATATATATATATATATATATATATATATGTATATGTATATGTATATATATTCAGGATCAACGTCGTCGATCATGCGCGGCATCGGAAAATTTGGCCCTGGTTACTAGATATAGACAGAAGCTGATTGGCAGACCTCTGCATTTGAATTAATATTTAAATTGCAACCGTCACATGATTGCGAATGCAAAAATTGAAACGGTATTGAAACGGTTTATGGTGCGTTAAATTTGGCGTAATTTAAATTTAAATTGACGCCAGCGCGACAAACTGCTTTCCGGAAGAAGCCGCCATTCGCCGACGGCGAAAATTTATATATGCCATAAAAACCAGCTTTCCCTCACAAAATCATCGGATGCAGTAATGTTTGTTTTTAACAAACATTACTTTAGATATTATCAGCTGATTTCATGCCGAAACTGTAGTGTTGAAGGACAAGATAATCAAAGACACGCACAAGTGAAAGGTAAATACATTAGTATTCTAAAACATGACTAATAATATGTACATTGTCACCGACTCACCGGTCTGTGTTGAGCATTTAATTTGCCTTTTCTGCATAGTTTTTTAGCTAGGGTTAGCAATTTCGTTCGGATTAGGGTTAGGTTTAGGATTTTGGTGATATTTACCCGCATTTCGTTGAATTCTAAGAGACTATAGCGTCGTACGGCTACCGTACGAATAGTCATTTACCTTCAGTTCAATGCTTCACTTTATCGTTTAATTTTGACTCGCTAATTTTAATGTAATTTAAATAATTGTACACTGTATTGTGTATTTACTCCAAGCACCGAGATCTAATAGACACATTTTGAAATACTTAACAGAGAGATTTGGAAAAAAATGAAGGTGTGTAATGTTTTGAATGTTTAGAATTTTCAAAACATATATGTATAATATTTTGAGAGTTGGAATTAAATCCATGCAGTTTAAAATATATACCATTTGTTCTTTATAATACTACAGAATAGTAAGTGTAGTACAAATTTTGGAATTGCATGTACAATATGTTTATTATTTGATTAAAATTATAAATACTATATGCTTGATAATTAGCCTATATATACAAGTTTAAGGTGAAAAAACATGCATAGTATTGCTGTGTTTATATGACCTGGGCCTGGCCTACAATTTTGTAGCAATAAACAAGCATTATTGTATACTTGTCAGTGTTAATATATACACTGCTGTAGTGAATAAGGGAGAGCTCGGGGGGAAACAGACGATACAGTACATGTACATGGATGATTGTCAAGCAAGCTCATATCCTCAGAAAAATTATTCTGTGTCCGTACATAGGCATTACATATATCATAAGAACCAGTACATCATTGTAACCTCTCTCCATCTGAAGCTCGATGGCTCAATGGTTAAAGACCGTCACTGGCAATAAGAAGGTTATAATTTTTTCAACCAGGAATATTATGTTTCTGATGATATGATCTTGACTTCCATGTTTTGTATACTGGCATATATTTCATATATAATCTGTGTTTACAGTACTCCATCAATAGTACTATAGTACACAATGCCATATATATGCTTTGTTACATGGCAAATATGGTATCTGCAATCTGCATTAGGCATTATTATTATTAGTATTATTGTCAATGCATATTATTATTAGTATTAATAATAATAATAATGGAAACTTTATTTAAATTATTTATATATATATACAATTATAAATCTCACTAATTTAGGTAATTTATAATTGACTACTTGAACCTATTTATTGTTTACAAACTATATAGAAAAAGAAAAAAAGTTAATTTAAAATGTATCTTTAAATGTTCAGTAATAATAATAATGGAAACTTTATTCATTTATGATTAACGTATACTACAGTGATAAACCTCACTTTAACAGGTAGTTTACCAATGTCTACTTGAATTAACACTATGTAGTATAAAAATATTAGTATGCCATTAAAGACGGGTCATCCCATTCTTTGTTACGTTTACAAAATATATAGTAAGATGTCCTTATGCAAGATAATACTAATAATAATAATAATAATAATAATAATACAATAATAATACAATAATAATACAATAATAATACAATAATATTTATACAGGATAGCCCCTTCATTGCTAACACTGGTATAGTATATGGGGGTTTTGTTTTCTAACAAATTACAGTTGTTACAAATTTCAACACATATTCATAAATGTACAGTGCAATGTTACAAAAACTAATTTTAACTCAAAAGTTGTATATCCTTCACATATATTTGTCAATTAAGGCAATAGATAATGGTGCTATAACATGTATGAACAGATTAATTGAAACATGGAAAATAGCCTTTGCTGGTAGATATGATGTTAAAATGCCATGGAATTTCCTAACTAGCATTACACAATGTAACTTGCTTCTAATACAAGAGGTATAAAACTTGGGATTTCTATTAACCAATCAGTTTCAGTCCCGACGGGAGGATCAGTTTCCATGACATGCCTAGAGACCTATGATTATGACCATCAATATTAGTTATCCATATTCCTGCCAGCTCCACGTCACAGTAGTCTAATGTGTGTAGAATTATCAACTTACTATATATAATATATCCACACCAACAATTGGAGTAGAATCCCTAATACGTCTTAGTAAATCTAATTTGAATGGACCCCTATACATTTGCACTATATGTATCCGTACTGTAGACATTTGAATTTGATTTTTTTAAAGCCTTTGGTCACTATATACTAAATACTGCATTGATTATTTCGTGAGTCATCTCATATTGTGATAAAAGTTATTTCTTTCTTAGTGATTGATGGTAGAAACAGCAGTAGACCCCCCACCATTCTGTTGCTGTATTCAAAAATTAAAAAGTTTGGGCTGCATGTATTTATTTTGATGTCCTATGAAACAATTAAATTCAGACAATACAAAGCTGAGAGATATTGTCCACCGAAAATTTATTTAGTTTGGCTATTATCTAATTCAAGTAATTTAGAACTAAAAGAAGTACTGTACTGTAAGTTTCAAACAGCAATTGGGCGAGGGGTTGTTGCGTATACGTATTTTTAGTTTAGTAATTAAAGTATGAGTGAAAATTGGCTATATTTGTTTTATGGCCCAACCATTTGCACAAGAAATAATTGATGGCGCACCTGAATTGATGAAAATAATTTCATGACCTATCAAATTCCCTCCGGCCTAGCATTGCAGTTACTTTTTGACCGGTTGGTAAATATGAATCATAAAGAACAGGTTAAGAGGTATGGTAAACGGCAACATTTGAAAACGAAAACAAGAACCAAAATCCATATAATAAATTCCTTATTAATCTCATTTTGTAAGTGAATGTATTCGCCTTGGGTAATTAGCTTCTCTTACAGACCTCGCTTACAGTTAATAAGTCCTTAATAATTTGATTTTAGGATTCATGAACATCGATCATTCCACTGTGATACTTGTGGTGTATGTCTTGATGTTCAACTTCGCGATAATCACAAGTGTCGTGAAGGATCTGCCCACGATGAATGCTGTATTTGTCTAGAGGTAAGATGAGAAATTATAGTCGTTAATTATGCTTTAGAGGACGTGATGCTATGCTATATGCTATGCTATGCTATGATATGCAATGCTAACTATGCTATGCTATATGCCATGCCATGCCATGCTATGCTTTGCTATATGCTATGCTATGCTATGCTATGCTATGCTATGCTATGCTATGCTATGCTATGCTATGCTATGCTATGCTATGCTATGCTATGCTATGCTGTGCTGTGCTGTGCTATGCTATGTTATGCTATGCTGCGTTATGCTATGCTATGTTATGCTATACTATGCTATACTATGCTATGCAATGCTGCGCAATGATACGCAATTCTTCGCAATGCTATGTTATGTTATTATGTTATGTTATGTTGTGTTGTGTTGTGTTGTTTTGTTTGTTGTGTAATGTAATATATGTAGATAACTAACTATATTGTAATGTACAATGTAATATACTATACTGTAATGTAATGTAGATATATGTAATCTATTGATAATATATATATATATATTTGTTTTTTAGGATGCCTTTACAGGTTGTCAGATTTTGCCCTGCTCTCATAAGGTTCACAAAGAATGTGCAACTCGAATGATTCGCAGTGGGATGTGAGTTTTAGCCTAAACTTATTTTGTCGCGTGGATAATTTTGATTTGAAGTTACGGAAGGTTAGAGTAGTATTTAAGAAATAGAAAAAATGTTCTGGATTTCAATAGAGTTATGGAAAACACGAGATGAAATTTTAGGAGTACGAGAAATAGCAGTGGGATACAGTGTTTTTCCAACTTCACAAGTGTTCCCCCAACTTCCCAAGTGTTCGCTCAACTTCCCCAGTGTTCTCCAAACTTACAAGGTGTTTCCCAAACTTCCCATATGTTCCCCAACTACCCAAGTGTTCTCCCAACTTCCCAAGTGCTCCCCCAATTTCCCAAGTGTTCCCCTAACTCCATGGTGCTCCCCCAATTTCCCAAGTGCTTTCCCAACTTTCCAAGTGCATCCATAACTACATGCAGCATGACACACCATGAACCATTTTTTTATAACTTAGAATAAGACTCAAAATAATGAAATTATGAAATAAAAATATACTATACATGAACGATCGTCAAGCTCATATCCTCATTCCCGGACAGGAATCGAACCTGTAGCCTTCATCCATATATCGTCTGATGATGCAATTGTCTATTGACTAGCGTATTTGACAATCAAAGCTTGTTTTATGATCTCCGAAACGGTTCAATGCTTCTAAAACGATTGTTAGTGTCTGTATTAAAGTCAGTCTTAAGGAACAGCTCTCTTCTCTCCGCGAGTTACCGTCGCCCTAAATCGTGAAAATGCTCTCAGTGGCGTTGTAAACAGAACGAAGACGGCGTTGAGATTACTCTTGGGAATAAAAAGTGTTCAATATTTTTGTTTCGTATAAATATTATTTTTTTGAACGTCTCCGTCCTAGGTTGACGTTGTAGTTCTTAAGGTCCCCAATAAAGTATGCACGACAGCCAACGAGGAAGCGTCGTTATATTAAATTTATGTTATAAGTTTCAAGTGTTTCCAGTATACGATTTGTATGCGATTGTCTGAACTTTTCCATATTCCCATCGAGTTATTTTATATAACACAGCTTTTCTACTCTCATCACATTCGACAAAATGGTAATAGTAAGGAAAACTGGTGACATGTATGATAAAAAATTTAATATTTTCATTTTTCTCCTTCCTTGCAGTACTCGCTGTCCAATCTGTCGTGAGAGTTTTGCCCACAAAATCGAGAAACGGCCAGCGGTTAAACCTCTTGCACAGAAACATAATGAAAGAAAATAGTGCGAAGGCGACGAGAATTTCCACCTCTAAGTTGATCCGTTTGTGGATAAATATAAGATTTGGACATTCGATCGCGTTGCCTATAGCCTAATTAGCCATGTGAACTACAATGTGAACGACAAATGACCAAGAATACCGTAACGGAGGTGTTTAAGATATATGTCAAGTCGAAGGAATGTTTAAGGATGGAATATTGTAGGGATGGAATGTTGAATAGAATGTTGAAGGGATAGAATGTATGGAATGTTGAAGGGATGGAATATTGAAGGCAGCAGTGGAAGTGTGTGGTAGGACGAAAGGCCCACCAAGGCATAGAGACGTAGTGGTAGAATAAAGAGTGCCGGTGAGAATATTAGTACGGATTCGAATGACGAATGGGATGTCAAAGGGAGCAGTAGGAATCTTTGGTAAGACGAAATGCCAAAAATGAGACGTAATGGTAAGTTAGTTAGTTATGGCGGCCTCAGCCGGGCATTGCATGTGGAATGAGACTTGACAAAAGCAAACCCTTGCGTAGGGAAATTTGCCTTTATTTAAAATAAACGAATACATCCCACTTCACTGATATCCCACGAAGCTTAAGGTGAGATTTCACCTGACCGCGATGACATGTTTCCCATATGAACACCAAGAAATGTTTCATCTGAAATATATTGAATGTCAGTGGGATCTCACTTTAGTCCGAGTTATCCAGGCTAGGCGAGGTGCCCAAGCTCATATTAACTGACCCTTAAGCTGCGTTTACAATCGGCTCAATTTATATTGTTTAGGTGCACCGTAAGGACGGGAAACTGTCAGTGGAATGATTTGTGGACTCATCACCCTTACTTATCATGCATCTAAACCATAAATCGGCCCGATTAATCGCAGTGTGTAAACATAACTTTAGAAAATAGAATTTGCACTGATTTGAACCAATATTTTCGTGATAATATGATATGATATAACAAATGTAATATTCTTTCTCGGGACAGAAAAATTGTTAGGACCCCACTGGAAAACACTTAGTATTAGTATTATTAATTCTGGTAGATGTATAAGCAACTGCCGCTAGTCACTAGTGCATCTAGGCTACTCAAAGTGGTTTTCGCACTATATAACACAACGACATTTCATGGTTGAAGGGTGCTGGGGCCTGTTATATAAAAAGCTGGTTAACTTTAACTATAGTTAGCGTTAACTACTGTACCTATAGTTAACTTTCTTAACTATGGTTAGTTAACTGGATGGTTAAATCCCGTTGTATAAAGCGAAGTTATAGTCGCGTAGTTAACTAACCACCCAGTTAACTACGCAATTCGCAATGGATAGTTAACATAAATTAACATACGTTAACGAGTGTATGACGTCATATTTCATGAACGCTGTTTTGAGATTTATTGATTATGTGGGCTCATTATTGCAAAAATGTCCAACAAATGGAGAGCGAAGCACATGGTTCGATTCTTGAGAATGCCGTTCACTTGAAATATATTGATGTAAATAGTTTGTACGTTTTGTTTTTATTACGTTGGATTTTTCGGTCGTTGAACAAACTGGGAAGCCATGTAAAGTTTGGTAAACTTTGCCTTGAAAAATGTCGTTTGTTGATGCATCATTTTATTGTCATTCATTAAACGTTCTCAGGTTTAATTTTAATTTTCTGTGACAAGGTTTGTGATTTAAGTAACTCATGCTTTAAGTTTCTATAATCGGGAAAATTTTTCCGTTACATATTTTTTTATTTTGAACTGTTTTCGCAAGAGTTAACTTCATGCAGTGATAAACAAAGTCAAAGAGAGCTTTAATATTCCATATATAATCTTGAACATATTTTCTTTTGCTGACATATTCAGAATATATTCGCAAACGTATCTCCTACCAGTTGGACAAAACTTCCCGATGCATTAAAGCGAAACCAGCAACTAAAGACTTGTTTTTCGGAAGCCAGTTTAGGTTCGGTCGATATAAGCGACTCTCTGCCAAACATGTATCTCTTACCGAGTTATCTGTATAAACCAAACCTGCATCTCTTCCAAATTAACATGCCGGTTGAAAACTTTAGCTAAGCGGTTCCTTTAAATTGTTTATTTAGTTGTTCGCAGTAAAAATTAATTAAGACATAAAAAACGTGTCGCGTGTGATTATCGAGTTATAATGGAACGAGAGATGCGTGTAAAACACGATGCGATAGCCGAGTGTTTTACTAGCTTCTCGAGTGCCATTATAACTCGATAATCACACAAGACAAAGTTTTTTTACTTTTGCTAAATTAATTTTATAATTAAGCTATCGAGATTGACACGAATTCATTCAACGCTCCCGAATGACTAAAACTGCAAGTATTTATATAAATTTGGTTATAGTTTCGCAGCTGCAACTGATCTACAGGATTCGTGAAAGTTAAAAACTGTCTTTGCTGACTTGTGCCAAACCATGAGTTCTGATGAAATTGGTTGGGATTAATTTTTATGAAAAGTTGCAAAAATGTTTGTGCCTATATATATTACCTATAAATCTCTGGGAATCGTGTTGTTTATGTGAACTGAAATCTCTGAACTTTCGAGATCAAAAGTCACCGAACATACTAGAACTATAAGTCTACATACCTATTGCAAGTCCAAACGAATCGTGAAATGTGAAATAACATATACAGTTACTGTGATGTTCACTATTCATGTTATCAATATAATATCAGCAAGCTGAATTAGCTAAAGCTATTGGACCAATCCCACGGTGTCTTTGAAAACAATAACTCGTACTGTGTTAATTTTGGTACATTACGTCTATCCAGGCTCATATTACCAATTACCTCTAGCTGGCGATGGCTATTTACTAATATTTTACCACAATATGATGATAAACGTACATTAGCTTGTTTCTCACGGACATTGAGCGATCAACTTAGAACATGTTGTTATCATGACAGGTGTAGATACTTTCCATTTAACAAATAATAATAACAAAGACGTAATTTCCTTTGGAAACACATCCCGTTTCTTTGAAGAAAAGCAATAGAAGGTGTTAAACATCGGCCATGAATATTTTAAAATGAATAGAATATATGTAAAATGAATAGAATATATGATGAACCAGACATAGTGCAAAAAGGCGGTGCCTAGCCAGCGCACGAACGAACGAACGAACGAACGAACGAACGAACGAACGAACGAACGAACGAACGAACGAACGAACGAACGAACGAACGAACGAACGAACGAACGAACGGAATATAAAGCGTTGCCAACTTGGCAGGGGGCACCGTAATACTTCGCTTGGAAGTTGTAGAAATGGTACAACCAAATTATTTTAACTCCGAAAAAGCTCAATTTGAGCAAGTTAACTTTGATAAAACATTGATGTTTTATTAATCAATGTTTTATCCTGTGTGGTTGCTTTATATAAAATGATCCGCGTGTTTATCTGTAGGGCGCACGCAGTACTGGGAAGACGACTTTACTTGATAGTTTAATTAGGGAGCTACAGACCGAGGATATTCATGGCAAACGGAGGTAGCAAGAAAAGTCATAAAAAATCTTGGATGGAAAAGAGATGATTTTGAACCAACAGAAAACCCAGATAGAAATATTGAAATCTCAGGCTCAGGTTGACAAGAAAAACAACGACCTGAAACGATCCTACGTCAGCAACCAAATAATTGATCCATTGATTTATTACAAGATGTATTTAAGAGAAGGGTTGTTTAAAGAGCAGGTTGGACAATGTCTTGAGATGTGAAGTATTATGTTATTTGTTTTAACTCGAAATAAAAGGACCATGCTTTCAGCAAGAAATTGTTCAAATGACGAATACCTTATATGATCTTTCATGACAAAGCTACACACATGGAAGTATTTTGTTTTTCTCCTCAACAGGCTATCACGTGCTCAAAGGATTTTTTCTTTGTTCCCATCTTCCAACATTATCCGCGCAAGCAGGCATAATATCGACCGGAGTTTTGCCCCTTATCACGGGAAATGGAAGGGAATCTAATCTATCATCCAGTTATACATATATATATATATATATATATATATAATATATATATATATATATATATATATATATATATATATATATATATATATATATATATATATATATATATATATATATATATATATATATATATATATATATATATATATATATATATATATATATATATATATATATATATATATATATATATATATAGTACAATATCTACAGACACGTGTTTCGCTGTTCCACAGCTCATCAGTATAGCTTGGTACAATCTAGATATGGGCACGAGAACTAATTAAACACAAACGATTGCCAGTGACAACTGCTTGTGGGATAAACAGCTGTCATGCGCACATCCAGAGAGCGTGAAGCGGTATAGGGCCAGAGTACTCAAACTACCACAAGGGTAGTGGGCGTTGCATTATCGCTAAATGACACCTACACCAACTTCACAGAGTGCTCAACAACACCGAAGTGAAGGAGCGTAATAGTACAATATCTACAGACACGTGTTTCGCTGTTCCACAGCTCATCAGTGTACCATGGTACAATCTATATATGGGCACGAGAACTAATTAATGGAGTTGCTATCTATAACGACGAAGCGGCCTCCTCATCGCCGGTTAATTTCTAATTAGTGCATAACAGGTTTCTAAGAAGGATCTGCATGTTCTCATGATATAATAGACACGTATGTTATGTATTTAGACTCGTGAATTCCAAATCAATAATTTCTACGACGAAACGGCCATCAACAAATTAATACACGGCGTGCGAGGTGTGGAGACCATGTATGGGGAATGTTAGGATGAAACTCTTGGGGGGTAGAAAAGGCGAGCGAGGGGATTATTGCGGATTCATATTTTTAGTATATCTTTCGAATCGATGATTACGAAAATTTAAGGAAAGAGATAATTGTTTATCTTTCTATAGTCGATGATTATGTTTTCTATAGTTGCATGAAGTAACAGGCAGATTGCTATGACAACTGTGAAGAGGGAAAGACTCTAAAGACATTCTGGAGCTAGCTAATTGTATCCACCTGTTTACTGCCAAGGCTTTGACGGACATTTGATATTCGTTTTATTCGGTTTAGTTCCGTTTGGCTTGTAATAGCTTTAATAATTAAATCATTTTTTTACGTTTGGCACTTTTGGATGTATTTCAGAAGAGCGAAATTCAAAAAATGTCGCGAGAGATAACCCGAGTCTTCAGCGTTCGCGTTAGCCCCCTGCAATCTATAAAAACGCTCTACCTATAAGGAGAGAGATAATTGTAAATATTTGTATGATTGTGTTTTCCGCCAACTGTGCTATTATTTTTATGGAAATAGTGAAGAAGGAAAAACTCAATAAAGACATTCTAAAGCCAGGTAATTGTTACCATCTGTTTATTTCCAAGGCATAATAAGATGTAGTGGACGCTGCAGGAAATCACTAGAACACGAATGAATTACAAAAACAGCTGAATCTTTCTTGTTAAAGCAACTAGCAACAGCTCAGACTGGAGACTTAAGATGGAGGATCCTGAACTTATTTATTGTGATATAAAGGACATGGAAAAAGAAGTTCAACACTTACCACCACCACTTCCAAAGAGAGATACTATTCAAGCGTCAGTTATCGAGGTTAATCCTCCCAGAAGAATACCTCCTCCTAGAACGCTAACTGTTATCACCAACAACTGCAAACGATGTAGTCGAAACTCCACATCACGAAAACAAGTGGTACTGGCTATATCAGTCGGCATTTTGGCCATTATTTCAACGGTGTTTGTGGCTATGTATTTTGCGACCGAGGGTAAAGGCAAACCTTGTGATTGTCAGAATTGTCTTGCAAATAAAGAAAATACAAGTTGCATTGACGTCAAGAAGCAACCTTGTGCTTGCAAAAACTACAGCCTTGTGGGCAACTGCCGTAAATTCAACATGAGTACAATTACTCATGGCAACAATACAGGTGAGTTGACGGCTTGCAAGTGTAAGGTCTTGATAATCACGTGCGCGGTCTCATATATAGGAAAGTATTTCTCCTGAGGTTTTCATGGTTATTAAGGAACCCAGTACGTGGCTTTTGGCTCATTTCGTTACATATTTTTACAAATATGTAACGCTGTTTTAGCCTTCATGTTATGAATGGGGTCTTCTCTCAGAGGTAGAGCACACAGGCGTGAGGTTAAGGATCATTAATACGGTATCAATATACGGAACAAGAAATCGACTAAAGGAACAAGGAATCTATACGTTCAAAAATGTTCAAGAAGTTCTTTTATGTCTCTAGTTCGTTGGTTTCAACAATGGTTTCTCCTTTGAGTTGTCTCTGTCCTTGTTCTGCTTTACTTTATTTCTCTTGGTTACTTCTAATTCGTCACTTCTTTACTTCTGCGTTCTTTATACGTCTGATATGCTTCTGTGTTCCGCCTTATTCATGTGAGAGGAACACCTTCTTTTATAGTCTTCGTGTTACCCAGAAAAGATTGACAGATCATCCTTCAATCAATCATGCTAAATTCAATTAAACTATATCGCACTGCCAACAACGTTGATATCGCACTGCCAACAACGATTTCAAGATTATCGGCTGAGCAGCTGTTAGTGTTCTCCGCCATATTGCAATATCGAAACAGATAACATCGAATCACCATTAATAAAAACTGCAATGCCAAGATGCGATACAAGTTAATAAATGAAAATTACTTTTATGTCAGTACTGAAGAAAACGGTGCTCGTTTATTTGGTCTGTATACGTGAAATGTATTTTCCCCATGCTCACGCAATTAATTCCCAACAATTCGCGGTGTTAACTAAATTATTAAAGTTCAATAGTGAAATTCTTCAACTTGTTTCTTTAGTACCGATGAGTTGTTCTGATATCTACAAAAAGGGAATAAAAATAGATGGTGTATACAGAATTGACCCTGGTGGTGTTGGACCCTTCAATGTTAGCTGTGATATGACAACAAGTGGAGGAGGTTGGACTGTCTTTCAAAGACGAATGGATGGAAGTGTTGACTTTTATCTTGGATGGGACGACTATAAGAAAGGCTTTGGAGACTTAAATGGCGAATTCTGGCTTGGTGTAGATAATATCCACGATTGACAAAGAGTGATCAAAACGTTCTGAGAGTTGACCTGGAGGATTTTGAGAATGAGTCACGTTATGCTGATTACTCAATATTTGCGGTGGAGAATGAAGCAAACAAATACAAGTTAATCGTTGGAAGTTATTCAGGTTAGTTGCTCTTATTCCAACTTAACTTGATAAGTGACCCATTTTCAAGCACTGGAAGTTAGATTTGAGATATCTAACTCTCAAATAGAATCAGCTATTCCGCGCATGATGGAGGAAATATTCCGTGTCAAATCAATGTCTTTACTGTGATCATATGACTCTTCACGTTCCCTTGCTGAGGTTTTACTAGTTTTTTTCCACCAAGATTTAGTTACTAGAAGGACTGACTAGTTCATAACTTCACCTGTGTCAGTTAAGGAACTATCACATGTATACTATACATGTCAATATTACATGTATACACTATCGCTAGTATCAGATAATTATCCTTGTTGTAAAAGCTGATTCAGTGAATTTATTACGGCATCTGAAAACTTTGCCTGTAACACTACTAAGCAGTACTCTTCTAAGTCGAATGCCTACACTAACCGCTGTCTCTCAAGAAGGGTCTCATCCGTCCCTCTATTAAAAAAAATTACTCTTGATAAAGAGGAATTTCACGCTTAACGCATGACGCAACACCCACTCACTCTAAATATGACACAAACTAACGATGACGTAATATTTAGTAATTGATAAAGCAGTCCCTCCAGTTCAGCTACCAACAAGGAGAATACCAATCACTGTGAAAGATAAACTCAAAACGGAACTTAATCGCCTAGTTCAGCTAAACATCATCACACCGGTTGATGTTCCCACGGACTGGATCTCAGCCACTGTGATTACAGTAAAGAAGAATGGTAATATTAGATTGTGCATTGACCCCAAGCCATTGAACAAAGCTCTCAAACGTAATTATTACCCATTACACACAATCGACGACATCTTGCCAGATCTGACCCATGCTCACTGCTTCTCAGTCCTCGATGCCAAGAATGGTTTCTGGCATGTCCTAGCTCATTTGCTACCACGTTCGGCACTCCCTGGGGTCGGTATCGTTGGCTGAGGATGCCCTTTGGCCTGTCACCAGCACCGGAGGAGTTTCAGCGTCGAGTCAACGCTATCTTGGTGGACCTTCCAGGAATCAAAGTGATCGCAGATGATATTCTTGTGTTTGGCAGTGGCAAAACCGACGTAGAAGAAACACAAGACCACGACAGGAACCTCAGAGCTTTGATGGAGCGTTGTAAGGATAAAGGATTGAAGCTGAATACTGAAAAGATGCAGCTACGACTCAAAGAGGTAACTTATATGGGTCATCGTGTTACCGCCAAAGGACTGAAGATGGATCCAGAAAAAACCAAGGCCATCCGCGACATGCCAGTACCCTGCACAGACAAACTGGGAGTACAACGTCTGCTCGGCATGGTGAACTATGTCCAAAAATTTGCCCCAAAGCTTGCGGAAATCACGACACCCGTTCGGGAGCTGATCAAGAAAGGAAACGAATTCATCTGGGAGGAGCACACACATGGTAAAGCCTTAGAGGAAGTTCGCCAGATTCTTTCACAGCCACCAGTTCTAAGGTTCTTTGATCCAACTATTACACCAGTGCTACAGTGTGATGCCTCCATGAATGGACTGGGAGCTTGTCTGTTACAGAATAATCAACCAGTGGCATATTCATCCAGATCCTTAACACCTACTGAAGTCCACTACGCCCAGATCGAGAAGGAAATGTTGGCCATTGTGTTTGGAATGGAAAAGTTTGAAAGTTATCTATATGGACTAAAAGTAACCGTTGAATCATATCACAAGCCGTTAGAATCTATTCTAAAAAAGTCTACTTTATGCACCGAAGCGGTTACATCGAATGATGCTATACGACTCCAGAAATTCGAACTTGAAGTCGTCTACAAGCAGATACATGGCAGATACCTTGAGTCGCGCAACCGTCGCTCAGCCAAGCGCCGAAAGACATCAAGAGACCGAAGATGTGATGTTTTTACGAGATACAAGATCATCCACGGAAAAGGAAGTATAGCAAATTGATATGCTCAAACACCTGTCTGTAAAACCAAGCACCCTGACCAAACTTCGACAACAGACGGCAGTCGACAACAGCCTGCAATACTTGATAACCATCAATAAAGAAGGATGGCCAAGTAAGATCAATGCGCTTATCCCAGCATTGCGTCCCTACTTTTCCTTTCGAGACGAATTAGTGGTTCAAGATGGAGTCATATTCAAAGGAGAAAGATTGATCGTGCCGGAAGGAATGAGAACAGGGATGAAAGAAAAGCTTCACTGCAACCACGGTGCGATTCAAGCAACTCTACGAAGAGCAAGAGACGTTTTCTACTGGCCAGGTATGAATAAAGACATCGAGAAGTTTATCACCAACTGCAGCATCTGTTCGGCATACCAGACAGAAAATCAGAAAGAGCCTCTCGTGAGCCACCCTGTTCCAACACGACCATGGGAATCCATCGCAACTGATCTATTCCAACTTCGAGGCAAAGATTATCTGGTCACCGTGGATTATTTCTCCAACTTTATTGAAGTGGACCGGTTATATGCGAAAACTGGCACAGAGATAATAAACAAATTGAAAGCGCATATGGCACGACATGGAATTCCCGAAAGAGTAGTAAGTGATAATGGCCCGCAATACAGTTCCGAAGAGTTTCAAGCCTTTGCTATAACGTATGAGTTCGAGCATGTCACCTCATCGCCATGGTATCCCCAATCGAACGGGAAAGCGGAGAGCGCAGTCAAGACGGCCAAAAGAATCATGGAAAAGGCATCAGCTGCATGATTGGATCCTTATCTAGCACTGTTAGAACACAGAAATAAACCGTTAGATGGAATGAGTAGCTCTCCTGCCCAACGTTTGGTCGGACGACGAACGAGGACTAGAATCCCAACAACGAGGCGACTGCTGGAGCCTGTTGTCTCTGTGAAGTCGGCGAAACAAGAGCTGGATAAAGCTAAAGTGAAACAGGCCTACTACTACAACAGAGGAGCGAAAAACCTCCCAATTCTCAAGTTTGGGGAGGTAGTCAGACTGAAGCCCAACCAAGGTGAGAAAACATGGAGAAAGACGCAAGCGAAGGCAGTAATTAGCCCAAGATCATATATTGTTACAACTGGGGATGGAGTTGAGTATAGAAGAAATCGCAGACACCTCCGAAGCACGACAGAGCCAGACGAGGACGCAACGGATATAGATGTGCCACTGAGAGAAAACGAACTAGAATCACAAGACCAACACTCAACGCCAGCACCGGAGCAGCGGACTCCATCACAGGTCGAGAACAATCTAGTTCCAACTGATATAATCCCCAACGCTCCTTCAAGCAGAACCTCAAGTGGGAGACAAACGCGTAGGCCAACATACCTGGAGGACTATGTGACAATAATTAAAATAATAATTAATTAGATAATTAAAACTTAATTAGATAAAACGTTTGAGCAGACTCTGAAGGAGAGAGATGTAACGGGACGCTGCGCCAGGGTCTGGGGCTAACTAGCCCCTGCCTTTGGAAGAGGGGCCCCGCGAATGTTGTTGTTATGAAGTTCTGAGCAGAGCTTTACAGTTTTAGAGATTTGTACCAAGAGTAATAAAAGCAGTTTATTTGCAACCAAGATTTAGCGTTTACGTAACTTAACAATTACGAGGTGGATAATAATAACCGACCCCAAAACAACAAAGATCCTAACCCCCTCCTAACGAGTTTTCTAACCCTAACCTAAATAGAAAACTTGTAAGGCGGGGGTTGGGGTTGGTTAGGAGCTTTGGGGTCGGTTATTATTATCCACCTCGTTATGCAAATTGTTGTTTCGTTTCGCAAGCCTGTTTAAGAACAGGAAACCTCAAAAATAACCCTAATAGCTCTAATACTGATAATACTAATATACAACATATATTGAGGACTTGGTGAAATATACTATAAAGTGGATGTATGATTCCTGTATTTAGCTGCATGTTCTTTTACCATGTGGTCCATGTGGACCAGTAGACGGAGGTTGATTGATATATAATGCTACTCAAGTAGCAGGGTGGATGTTTCAAAATATATTTATACAGTTTGTATTTTGATAAATAACTGCATTTTTCAGATATTTGTTAAATAACAGTTTTCTAATATTAAAGAAAGTTTGAAGATACACCATCAACATAGTCCTAACCCCAAACTTAACCCAAATACTAACCCTACACCAAATACTAACCCTAACTCTTACCATAATGCTTTATTTTAGAAATAACAGCTGATTTTAGTTTTGAATTATACTACCCATAGTCTACATTTATGTGACGTTATTTTGGGATTTATATGAAACTTCACCCATTTTATTAGTTGAGCTTTCGTCCTTGACATCATTGATTGTAATAGGACTTTGGTCTTTTTACTATTCATGTTGACACTCAGGATGACTTTAGCGCTGAATGACAGGTATGTGCCATTAATGAGTATTTTTCTGTGTTTTTTTCAGTTTATAGATTTTGAACTGTTGGAGATGACAAGAGTGTTAAGCTATGGGGATAAAGGGTGGACAAATAATCCCCTTACGGAGAGGCCGGAATGGCTGCTTTTAAAAAACCATCTCAGGTACTTTTATAATTCAATAACACCCTTAATATCATAACAAGAGACTTCCCGGGATGGAAATCATAATCGTAAGATACATACATGTACCAGTTTATCTTTGCAGTATACTAGTGCAACAATGGTATATCGGTATAGCATCGAAACTAATACTACAATACTGGTATCAGCTACATAACATGAATAACCTGCAAAAATACCAATACACCACCCAACTTTATTAGAAAGCACTTTGCTGTAACTCCCGTTAGTTACAGCAAAGTGCTTTCTAATAAAGTTGGGTGGTGCATTGGTATAGTAACCATTTACATAACCACACTGAGCTCTACATACTAATGTATAATTTTTTGTTTCACAGACTGTCAACGAAACACCTTTCCTACAGATGAGATGAATTATACACCCAAATCAGTGGCACCGTCACTTATTCCATCTTCGCCTACCACCGTACCTGCACAATTACCTTCCATACCACCTTCACCAACAACCTCACTGATGGAGGACGAGGGAAGTAGTGCCAGTATAATCTTTCCATTTGATCCTGTGAACTGCTTAACTTCATTGCCAGCAACTTCATGTATGTATATTTGAATGATACAATGCAAGTTAGTCAATGTGTCACCATTGTGCAGAAATATTACATTTCATTTGTGTTCATATACCAATCACACCATGTTCATTAATTATTATTATCGTTTAACAACTTTATTTGGACAACAAAATTCATTACATATTTACAAATAAGGAATAAATTAACATACACAATGAAAAACCGTCCAAATAGGCAAGATACAAACGAGACTGAGTCCCATGCAAGGTATCCGCCGTCATAGTATAAATAAATATGTAAAATAGAAAACTTCCAGAAAACATAGACTCAGAAAAACAGTGTTACGAATGACAAGAACAAGATCGACATAAAGAAAACGTACATGGAGAGTCCGGAGAAAACTTTTCACACAGAAGTTGTAAGTACACAGAACGGACTTTAGACTTAAACTTCGACAGTGGGTGCACAAGAAGGTCTGGGATTATTTTAACAACAGTGTTCCACAGATTTATAATATTCAAGCAATAAACAATTCACATGGTTGATTCACAAATTTCATGGGACAAATACCATGTGTGTACGCCTGCATGTCATGGCTACCGAGTTTGTCGGTTGACCGAGTGCGAGTTAAGTCCAAGTCAAATGTCTGAGTCATGTAAAAATGCAAAAAATGCTAATTATGAATTATCCATTGCTAAAACAGTTTTTCAAATGATCCCAAGGTCACTAGCGCTCATATGCTGATATTGCAGATTTCTGCACAAATAATGGCCCAAACCGGGCCAGTCGAAATTTTCCTTCAACATAAATCCTTTCAACATGTAGTGAAATGCCAAATATTACCTATAATATACCCAGAATCTTATCCCGGCATTACCACCGCCATATATACAGAACTCGTGACTAGGCTCTCGGCAACGGCTTCCGTAGGTCAGTGGTCAGAGCACTGCACTGGCATCGCAGGGTCGCGGGTTCAATTCCCAGCCGGAAGGCCTTAAAGTTGCATTTTTCGCAACTGGTCCCGGTTTGGTCTTAAAATGTATGTATTCCAACACTCGAAATTTTCCTTCAACATAAATCCTTTCAACATGTAGTTTGATCGAGTGAAATGCCAAATATTACCTATAATATCCCGGCATTACCACCACCATATATACAGAACTCGTGACTAGGCTCTCGGCAACGGATTCCGTAGCTCAGTGGTCAGAGCACTGCACTTACATCGCAGGGTCGCGGGTTCAATTCCCAGCCGGAAGGCCTTAAAGTTGCATTTTTCGCAACTGGTCCCGGTTTGGTCTTAAAATGTATGTATTCCAACACTCGAAATTTTCCTTCAACATAAATCCTTTCAACATGTAGTTTGATCGAGTGAAATGCAAAATATTACCTAATTATATATATATATATATATATATATATATATATATATATATATATATATATATATATATACTAAAACGAATGTGATGTTGTTCACAGAACGTTGAAAGTGCTCAATACCATAAAGGTAGAGCGAATATATAGTGAAAGTGGTCTTACCTCAAAATGATAAAAGCCGCAACTGTCAGTTTCACGCAAGGCGATCTTTAGGCGAATGAAAAATTTCGATATTGATGGCCGCTTAAGTAGCTTGGGTCGAAAGGTGGGTGTAGTGGGCGCGTGGGCGTGTGGTCGGTGCCGAAACAATGCATGCTAAATTTTTGCGTTGCTAATTTTAAATTTGTTTTTATGACGGCATGTCGAAATTATTTCTGATCTTTTGTTAAGTAGAAAATGTTTGTCTGCTTTCATTATACAAAGTTTTTCTTCCAAACATAAATTGCATCTTTTTGATCCTCCCGAATAGGCATGGGTAGCTTGATACTATCTAAACAGTAGTTATTTAAGCTTTCTGTTCCGTACATTGATTTAGAGTAACAGTGTGTTACATTATTAAAACCAATGTCAGAATGCTACAAGCTTGTACAATACTGAAATAATGCAGCAATAGTATTGAAAGTTTGAAACAATATTACATATATTGATATTCAACAATATTTGTAATTGTATTAGTATACATTAATAATTCAAATTGTATATTAAATTACTGTTTTAAAATTGGGGTGTCAAATTTAGAAGGGGGGCAAATATTTTTAAGGGGAGTGGGAAATACCCCCTTCGACAACCTAAAAGAAACTCTGCAATGAAGTGTTTATAACATAATAACAGTACATGGAAGTGAACCAATATTACAATGTGAACGAGATATTTATAGTTGCTCTAACACAACGTCGTACCCAGGACATATTTTCCTCCAGGGTTGAAGGTCGACGAAAATAGCCCTGGGATCGGACAGTTCTAAAACTGGATTAATTCAGCTAGAGTATAATTTATACATCTAATTCCAACATGTAAGGCAATTTTCTCGCCTATCAATTTTACCACAAATAAGGGCTTTGGTCAATTGTCAAAAACTGCAGTCGATATCTACTTGTTCGTCCGTGAAATTTATACGAGATAATCATGGGTGTATTATGAATTAGTTGCTTTTGTGATAAATGCTTTACATGAACAAGTCTGCAAAGCGTTGCATATTTCTCATTGATTGTCACATCAACAGAGTAAACAAAGAATTGACCTAAATTATTATAAATTATCATATCAAAACACCCAGAAATTCTGGGTGTCATATGACCAGCCGATCTCAGGGCCATTTTTGCCGACCTTCCCCCGTGGAGATAAAATACCCAGGGTACAAGGTTGGCTCAAACAATGGTACTACATAATTAACATATTAACATACTGGAAACATAATAAAGAGATTTCTCGTTAAAGTTCCTTTAACATTATGTCTACATCAACGATAGGCTCACATACATGATCCTAGTCTTTTATCCTTTTCCTAATGAACTAAAACGAACCAGGACGGATTTTCATCTCAGTCTTCTTTAATGAATATTTGAATCCTTTCCAGTGATACCAGTTAACTCCATCAGAAAAGGAGGTTTGATTACCACGTAGATACTGAGAGTTTAAGTTGGAGTTGTGACAGTGATCGTACCACCAGGCACCTTTGAACTGCACAGCACAGTGAATATCTTCGTACTTGTCATTATCCAGGTCTTTAGTGCTAAACTTCATACCATTGTGATAATAAAGCGAGTCACCAGCATTGCCTGCAATAAAAAATTTAAGTTGAGATCCTACATCGCTCTCAGCTACGTGACCAAGTCGCCATAGAGATTAAAATTACAAAGGGCATGTTGACCGTATTTGTGTATCTAACGAACAATACTAGTAAAATGACATTGACAATATATTTTGACTTCCAACTTTCTTCACGTTACCAACCAGTACAGTAATAAAACGTCAAATTTTACTCTCGAAAGTCTTTTATCAGTAAAAAACCCAAATTTGTCTTCATTGCAAAGCCTTTATCCGCCATTAAGGTAATTCCTCAGTAATTCATTCCGAAATGAAAATTTACTGAAACTTCCCAGTCTTAAAGTTATTGACATACTTATATTAAACCAAAAAAAAGTTTGGGTCACCGACCTTGTTTAGAAGATATGGCATATCGCAGATCACCTCTTACTCAGTATGGTGACGTCATTGTGACCAAGTTACGAGTTGAGTAAAAACCGCATTGCACAACTTTTTCTTGAACCTTTTGACAAAGATAATTTTTTATTTTTCTCAACTAGTAATTTTATACAAGAAAACATGGTATTTTAGGGAAAAACAGCTAACAGGGTTTATTATTTGACATGTTATTTGAAGAAACATTTATCAAAAATGTAAAATATTGTAAGTTGTAGAAATGATTTTTCTCTAAGTTTCTGTTATAACACGTAAACATGGTAGAAGAAAATAATTATTAAGGAAAAATCATGATCACCGACCTTATTTAAGAACTATGGCCTTAAACCAGCATTATCAAGTAGTTTACAAACCTACTTGCACAGGGAGCCCTAGCTACACTTGTGCAACCGTTCTCGGAAAAAAATTTAGTCCCTTTTCGCTACCAGTACATAAGCG
Source organism: Chrysogorgia sp. JL179-B06 (assembly GCA_035772405.1). Taxonomy (NCBI): domain Eukaryota; kingdom Metazoa; phylum Cnidaria; class Anthozoa; order Scleralcyonacea; family Chrysogorgiidae; genus Chrysogorgia; species Chrysogorgia sp. JL179-B06. Next base: position 582,339 of record JAYKKM010000093.1, on the reverse strand, counting down.
GCCATTGTTAGATTTGGCATTAAGTTGTCCTAAAAAGTGTTGCATAATGGCCATAAAAACACTGATTATTGGATGTGCGCAGTAAATGTGCGCAATGCAAAACTGAGGAATCACCTTAATGTATACAATGCTTCTTTCTGACGTCATAACCACGACAAGGCCTATCTCTGTCGCTCAACTCATTGACTATGCAGGTTACATCATGTACTGCCCATTTTATAGATGTTGGATTGAATTTTAGAAGCACGAAGCTTAGCTTGCGCCGTGTTCTTTCGCATTCGGCGAAATTTTTGAAAACGTTAAAGTCTCCTGCTGTTAGAGAAGGATCGATTACCTCGCCCCTACCCCTTTGAAATCGGGTTTTACAATGGTTTGATGGCTTTTTATTGACAGGAGAAAAAAGGAACAAAAGACATGCATGTAAAAATGAGGCCATTAACACTAAAACAGACTAATGAATCAGGGTGTTTTGCAGCATATCCAATTTTCCTTCGTTTGCTATTATAATTTAGCGTAGGTACCAGGATGTGCTTTTGTACTTCTTTAATTTTATAAAACAATTTTTCAGAAATGAGTCCAGTTTCAGTACTGAGTTATTAATGTATTTGTACTGATGTACAGATTCCCTCTTTGTAATCGTAGATATATTAGAAATGGCCTGTTTCTCTAGTTTCGCAAAAAATTCTTCTCAGAACTCTCCGGAAATGCACTTTTGGTTCTTCCGAAATTAAACATTTTTTGGGAGCTAACCCATTCTCAGTCTTAAATTACCAATAATCGGCCATTGTCAAATACTCAAAGATTACCCATCAAATAATTTGAGAACGAGCTATTCTATAAATTTAGCTCATCATATTAGGGTGGTTGTTCAGTGTAAATCCCTGGGGTAGGTTGGAATGAAATCATCATCATTACATTTTATCCCGAAGAGTTGCATTCATCGATCGCGTGGAGACGTAGTTGTTTTTTGCACATTGTCGATTTCTCGGCTTCTTGCCGCATTCTATTCATCTTCCCGTGGTATCAGTGTTATAGCTTGCTTTCGCTAACTCTACGACTTTTTTCAAGCCTATACAGTAGCTGTATCTCAAGAATACAAAAGAGATGACATGAATGAGCTGAATTAGGATGATACTCTAATTGGGGGTTAGGGTTAGAATTATGAAGTGGTTAGGGTTAACATTAGGGCTACTGTTTACTGTTGTGGAATTACCCATTATTGGTAACCTATAAAAGCATTTGATAATTGCCGATTATTGGTAATCTAAGAGGATAGTTTAGAGAATAGACAACACTTGATCCAGCAAGGAATCTCCAAGTAATTCTTTAAAGTAATTAATTAATCTTTACTATAACAAGAGTTTTGAAAAAGTACGATGTTAATACACAATAAATATTTTGTCTTACTAAAATATTGAAGATATAATTGTTGCAGAACAACACATGCGACATATAACTAGAAATCCATAGAAAAACATTGCGAAATTTCTGTGTCACGGAAACCAACTAGTGTAATTATTTCTTTCAAATCATCTTTCGTCCAGACTGATGACCAGTTTAAGTCTCCAATTAAAAAGGTGACTCAAACAGCAAAGTTACTAGCATCCAAGATAAAAAATTAAGTCAACAGCAACACCAACTCTCACAACAAGCGAATATTTATCGAAAAAGCTCTTTTCTCAATTGGTATCTTCATCCACGCAGACTATACCCTCGTTGAAAGTTACAAAATTATGTCAAACATTCACAATAAAGAATGCCCTTCAGTACACAACCCAACACTGAAATTGGAAACTATTCCTTCTGAACCAACTGATGAAGGTTCAGGCAGTTTGTTGAACTAACTAAGGATGAATATATATAAAGAAGAAATTAAAGATGGTAGATGCGATTTCATCGCAAAGAAAATTGACTGTTCAACTTATCTAGCGTTAAATTGCCTCCACACTAGATGAAATTTATTGTCTTTGAAGAATCAATTGCAAATATATTCGGCGTCTATTTATATTGTCTCTCTAACGGAATTTCGGAACATATATGGAGGATATTACACCGCACGTTGGTGCGAAGATATGAATTTTATCTTCGAGTGGTGAAAACAATATTTTAGGAATGAGCGTAGCGAATGAGTAAAATATTGTTTTTACCACGAAAAGATAAAATTCATATCTTCAAGCCAACGTGTAATTTTCTTTTTATTGTATAGACTCAATGCAAAAGGCGGGAAAATGTTTAATCATGTGATCGATATCTTCGCTAGTGAGGATATGGAAAATATGTCACTGCATATTTCTTAGTAAAATTACTTCCATCTACATAATTAAATGGTTAAGTGATAAAATTCTGACGTTTATATAGCTCCCCTTTTAGCTAAATACTGGCGGCCATTTTGAATAAGGCGTGGTTACACAGTAAATTTCAAAAAACGAGCCCAAAATATTATTCTGCCTGCTGTTAATCTCGATCTGTGTGAAAAAATTGGATGTTTTTTAGCAGTTACCACTCCCTGCCGCGCGGTGTCATACGAACACGAGGTAGATTCTTTGTTCTTTTGAGTTCTTATAAGACAGTATAAATGAATAATGCATTATTTTATTTACCTATGCCATTTAGACATACCTGACTTCGACTTCTAATAAACAATATATTTAGAATGGTGACATCCCGCATGATTTCCGTATGTTATATGATCGTCTTTATACGTGGTTTAGATTGTTATCGAGTGGAACATGGCAACAAACGATAGCGTCTTAATTCAAGGAGACACTATAACCTCAATGTTTTAGACAACGGTGACATCCCACATGATTTCCGTATGTTATATAATCGTCTTGATGCGTGGTTTAGATTGTTATCGAGTGGAACATGGAAACAAACGACAGCGTCTTAATTAAAGGAAAGACACTATAAAAACCTCAATCTTAGTTCGATTTGAAATATGACCGCTCGACCGCTAGATAAGTCAGTAAATATTACAAACGTGAAGTTCGATTTGGCAAAAGTGTCGCTTGAATGGAAAATGTATAACTTCGCGAGGCTTGCTCGTTTCGAGTAAATGTTGTTCGAATTAGATGTATTCGCCTTTATACGTGGTTTATATTCTACATTCTATTTATTTGATCCTCCATGCTATGCAAAATTTCCTGCATCATTTTGCTGGCATGCCTAATCCTGAACATTTCTACAGGCAACCTCGTATCCACTGCTCCTGTGTCAGTCCCGAGGCAGCATTTCACTTCTGATAATAACTCCTAGTAATATAAAATAACCGTAAGCTGTTTTGGTGGTTCTAGTCACAACTTCAATGCATGGTCGACCAAACCGCTATGCAATCGATTGCCCCTTCTACATCTGATGATTTCTTCAAGTATACTATGTTACATGCATGAAGTCATAGTCAATCGAGATCTTGTCTGGAACTCGGCAAATTTCAAAGCTGTTCATAAATCAGCAGCGATTTATGTTGAGCAGTACCTTACCGTGCACAAATCCCATGTTTTAGGTGTATTAATATTTAAACGGCGCGGTTGAACGATTGAACACAAAGGGTGCTATTGGATTATTGCTTCATGTGTTCAGTAACCGTCACCGTACACAAAGGAAGAGGTTAGATGGGATGGCAGACATTTTTTTGGGATCACTTTCCATGGGAAGCCATCTGATTGGCTAACCCGAAATAACTTTTATCCTAACCTTAACCCTAAATAACCCTAATCCAAGCCTTAACCCCCACATAGCAAGCAGTTTCTTTGTTTTGTATGATCTTGATACGCCCTCAGCAACCCGAAGGAAGCTTCGTGTAATGAGCGGTTCGCTCAGTGCGATCGGTTCGATCGCAGGTGTATGTCATTTCCTTCTAGGCTGCAAAATCCGAATTGGATGGGGACCTACGATTTAACGTGCTTTCCGAGAAGACGTACGGCTGTTCCGCCGAAGCGGCCGTGGACTTACAATTTTACGCCCTCGTCCGAGAAGGCGAACGTTTTACGTCCGTAGACGACTATTCAACGTCTAGTAGACGATTATTCAACGTCTAGTAGACGACAGCGTGCACGTCAGCGTGTCTCTATCGAGTTATAGAGTTACCCATCCAGCCAATCATAGCGTGTATTGTGTACTCGTTATTTTATAAAGTCTTTTATAACATGTAGAATGATTTAATTAAGACTGTATATTTCGTGGGCAACAATTAATCAAAGCTCCTTATTTTGTGCAATCTTAACGTACTGAGTTGCCGCTTCAACTCATGTTTGTCACCCTGGTTTCAATAATTTTAATACATGATTTATTAAAAAAAACAAGAGTTAACATTCTTCTTTCTATATAGTTATGGATGAGATTATGAGATTATTTAAAAGCAACTAACCTGAATAACCTCCAACGGTTAACCTGTATTTTTCTGTTTCTTTTGCCACTGCAAATGTTGAGTAATGAGCATAACGTGTCTCATTCTCAAAATCCTCCAGGTCAACTCTCAGAACGTTTTGAGCACTCTTTGACAACCGATGGATATTATCTAGACCAAGCCAGAACTCGCCATTTAAGTTTCCAAAGACTTTCTTATAATCGTTCCATCCAAGATAAAAGTCAATACTTCCGTCCATTCGTCTTTGAAAGACAGTCCAACCTCCTCCACTTGTTGTCATATCACATCTAACATTGAATGCTCCAAGCCCATCAGGTTCAATTCTGTAGACACCATCTATCTTTACTCCTTTTTTGTAGATATCAGAACAACTCTTCGGTACTAAAGTAACAAGTTGAAGAATTTCACTATTAAAGTTTAATAATTTAGTTAACTCCGCGAAATTTTGGGAATTAATTTCCTGAGCATTTCGTGAAAGCTTTTCTGTGCAAAAAAAAACGGGAAAATACATTCCACGTACAGACTGTTCAACAGTGTGGAACAACGGTAACAGTGTCATACAACGTGTTCAGGATATGAAATTAGATCATCTGAGATATTTGATAAACTGAAATGGGATTCAATTGAAACTATTTTTAAAAAACGAGAACAATTAATGACATTTAAGGCACTACGAGATATGACACCAACCTATTTATCAGAACTATTTGCACTATTAGCCACAACAACACATATAGATTGAGAAGCAACGATCGAAAGCTTTATTTAGAAACAAATTTCCTAAAACATACAGTAGTTTCTCATATCGCGGGCCAGGTCCTGGAATAGCTTGCCGCAGGAAATTGTCGACAAGTACGAGTATTTCTCAATTAATTATTTAAAAAAAGTGTATTATTGAGCACTACAATGACTTACGAACAAACTTGTCGGCAGTTTAAATTGTATATTTGTATATATTATTGGAATGTATTAGTAGTTATATCTGTATAATTTGTAAATAGCTAATTTCTCCATATTCTTTTTTATTGCTGCCTCCCCTCGGTGTTAACTCGTGCCCAGTCCTTTTTTCGAGCTATGTATAGCTGACAAGCCGCTCGATTTATAGTTTTTTTCCAATGTTGCGTTTGTCGGCATTACGTCATCGATATATGAGCTCGAAAGTGACTCAAGTGCGCATGTTCTTCAGTGGCCAGTCTCGAGGAAAGCAGCGCTCTTTCATCAGTTTATCAGCGCTGTTAACAGCACAAACTATTCCGTTATCGAGTGGAACTCGACCACCATCGACAATGTCTCAGTACAAGGATACAAGATGTCCTTGAATGCTTTTAACAATGATCTCATTCCTCGTGAGGGATTTCTGCCGAACATGCAACTTACCAACTGTTGTTTGTTGCCGTTGGTTAGAAGACATTAGACAAGTCAAACAACTCGTGCATTAGACCTTGTAAAGTTTACTTTTTCTCACCAAAACTTTCGATGAGGAGCGCCTTATTATATATATGCAAAAATATAATTTGGCCGCCATCTTCAAAACCAGCATCGTAATTTAACCCAAATACGTCGAACGTTTTCTTGACAAATAATCAACCCTACAAGCTCGCTTATACCTTAAAACAAAAAAGCGCAATATCGAACATGCCTTGATATTCGTGATATGTCATATTCGTGTATGATCAAGCGCGGGGTTTCCACGGAGCACTTCGAAAACATTCGTTAATATTACATCAGAAATTTAAATTTTAAAGTTCTTCTACATGCCTGTAGCTACTGTATTTCAAAAGTTATACAAGTTAAAATGGATGTGACATTTATTTCTATTGAAACAAAGCTACACGGTTCAACATAGTTCGCAGTTCGATATTGTTTACATTTAGATATCCAAATTTAATACTATCATTGCTCACAATATAATAGCTTTTACTTCAATATAAACATAGCTACATTCGTTGGCTTTCAAATTGCGGTATATGCATACGTTGTGCAATGCATACGTTGTGCTTATAAACGCACCATATGATTACCGTATGTTATTTTAATTTTACAAGGCTATATGATCGCCTTGATATGTGCTGTAGATTCTACAGTCTATTTATTTGATCCGCTATTTCTAGCATCATTCTGCTGGCATGCCTGATCCTGAACACTGCTCTAACCGGCATTTTACTTCTGATAAGAACTCCTAAGTATACATATATATGTAAATACACGGCCCTTTGAAAGTCAGGAAACTGAAGGCTACCGTGTGTAAATACGTGTAAATAATAATAACAATAACAATAACAACAATAATAATAATAATAATAATAATAATAATAATAATAATAATAATAATAATAATAATAGAATGTTTGGAGCTGCGGAAAATATGGTCCTGTTGTTGGAAAGAAGTATGAATCGATGGTAAGTGGAATTAAGTGTAGGAGGGCGCACCCTTGGGTCAATAAATGTAAGGAGAGGCATTTTCCAAGGAGATTGTCTGTCTCCACTGTTATTTGTGTTAGCTCTTATCCCTTTGTCGATTGTCGATGGTACTAAGGACGCATCTTCCGCAGCTAGAAAAGTTCAGCTCAAATCTTGGCTATGCATATTTCCATTTTGATCATTGGAGATTTCGCTATTGAAAGGTATATGGATGGGGTAGAGCAGCCAACGGATTTTCCACAAGTATTAATTCGAATGCAGTTCTTGTGATTGTGACTCCTAAGGTTAAGTAGTTTGTTGGAAACCCTGCACGCACTCGGAAGATTAGGTAGAACCATTGGAGTTTTAGGGTTACAGGTAATTCTAACAGGTATCCTATTTTATGAAGTCATTATTACATTTCTCTGTTGTTGTTGTTGTTGTTGTTGTTGTTGTTGTTGTTGTTGTTGTTTTTATTGTTGTTGTTGTTGTTGTTGTTGTTGTTGTTGTTGTTGTTGTTGTTTTTGTTGTTGTCGTTGTTGTTGGAGGGTTTTTATCGCGTTATTTTGTGGACAAGTACCAGGTAGTTGAGCCATTCCTCGGTTGAGCGTATTGTTCTTCGTACGCGAAAAAAATCTTTGCTATGAATCTTTTCATCTCGATCATTGGAGATTCTGCCAAACTGCTTGCGCTGTTGACGGGTAACTTTGTTGTAGGTCTGTGTTGATCTCCTAAACGGGTTTTCGTGTTGGCGGATCTTTTTAACAAAGTTGGTTTTGAAAACAAGCTGTTGATTTGGCAGCGAGATAAAATATTACTGCATGAATTTTTTCCTTTGTTGTCATTGAACTAGAACGTTCTATTTTCTTTGTTGTTATTGTGCTAGAACGATTTCCTGTAATGGCTGCATGATTCTTTGACGACAATATCTCCGACAATATCTCTTTATTAAGAGTGGATTTTACTGTAGAAGAGAGTTTTTTTAACTTTCATCTCATCTCTTCCATGACATTCCTGCTTATTTCTTTGGTATCGAAGATAATATATTCATTGGGAGATTATTTTTCTATTCACTTTTCACGGGTGATATTTTCACGGGTGATATATCCACTTTGCTATATCTGCGTATTTGCCGTGCATGCACCACACTGGCCGTCATTAATATTTGAGTCGTTAAATGCGGTAAAATTATATGTTTCCGTTGCACGCGTCTTTATGATTGCTAGCGGCGAGCATTCGTTGGTTTTCTGCCTCTACACTGGTTTTTCTCGGTGATATTGCGCTGATGACTGGCTACACACTACCTATGACACCTCACTCTGACAATTATTATATTGTAATTGGTCACATCATTCAAGCCGCTATCTCCGTTAGTTCATACGACACTTCTATTACACTTTCAGATATATATCTGTCTTGATAGCAAGCCACACTGATCACTGCATGCTCACAAATTTCGTATTTCCTTAAACGTTGCCTATTTCTTCTACTTGAAATTGAAACGCGCGTTGAATGTAATTTTAACTCGAGTCCTAACTGCAATCCTAACTCGGGGGGACTAACTATCTCACAATTTCCCTTTATACCAATTATGTCCTCTCATCACTTGTTATCAATATATATTACCGCACACCAAATACTTATTAAGAAAACCATAATAATGTACGTAAACAAGAATCGTATAACCATAATAAAATATTTAATAACTAACGTTTCGTCACTTCAGGAAAGGCTGGCCTCCCACAACACGTAAACTAAAGAGAAGCCTCTGCGCAGGAGAGTCAGAGGACTACACTAAATCTCCCCTTATTATCGCTACACTGTTACAAAAATAGACATGAGAAAACATATGTTCAACATCTGTTAATCCTAACAACTCATATTACTGCCGACTAACACAGGTAATCGTACAACTCCTTATAGGCGGCGTTTTGCCCTCAAATCATACCTGAAATAAAAAATGTAACTTACGAAGAACAAACTGATTCGCAGGTCAATTCGCTTTCCAATGACGTATTGACACTTCCCAGGGAAACACAGTTCACGAAACGTACGGTTCGACAAAATGTAGAGCCCTACCTAACCCCAAGGCAGAACGTTCACGGATCGTAAACACGTTTTTACGATTCGTTAGTATATCCTTACCATCCGTACGGATCTACAAACGTTTTCGGAGCCCTACCTAACGATAAGACAGAGTGTTGAGGGATCGTTAATACGTAGTTTTTACGAAATATCACCACTCCTACGATCCGTACCATTGGTACTGATACCCTATAGAGCAATTTTTTTATTTCAACAAAAATTCACGATTAGTAAATTGTTTTTACGACTTGTGAAAGCAAATGCCATTTCTATAGATCGTACACAAAATTTAACCAAAATATCGATCCGTATACTTTCGTAGTATTGGACAAACCTCGGCTTTAGTGTATTTTTCATATGATCCTTAGAAAATGGCGTCCAATTTTACAGTGAGTTACATAGAGCGAAAATATTAATACAAAAATTCTGCTTTCGAGTGGCTCGCCTATACCATTATATGCAACAACGATTTTTAAATTATTCAGTTACCGCGGTCTGATTAGATCAGTCAAATCTACGATCCGCCAAATGACAATTTCTAGAGATAACTTTCGTCAATACTTGTGCTTCTATTAATGAAGGGAATTTTAAAATGCCCTGCAGTGTCCTGTTGTCATTACCAATTTTAGCCGAATAAATATTTAGCCGAATTACCAAATATTCAAATTTTAACATGTAGATATAGGTTAGAAGCGAAACGTACCAAGGAAAAGGTAAGGTAAACTGCAGTATCGGAACACGAAAACACCGTTACATATTTGTAAAAATATGTAACGAAATGAGCTGAAAGTGACGAATAGTGGGTTCCTTAATAACCTTTAAAACCTCAAGAGAAATATTTCCTACAGTACACAGACCTCGCACATGATTATCAAGACTCTTTAATAACATGTTCGCTAACCTTAGACTTAATTGTTACAAGTAGTCCACTCTTGAGTTTTCCTCAAAGCGCGAGCATAAAAAAAGGAAAAGGGCTGAGTACTTTAAAAAAAGTCTATGCTAACCTGTATTTTCCTCAATAGTTGTACTGATGTTGAATTTACTGCAGTTGCTCACAAGCAGGGATTATTTTAACGTGCAGTGATAACCAATTTGTGCAGTGATAAATGAGATTTGGGCAGTGATAAACGCAATTTTGTGCAGTGATAAATTTTTCTTTAATATTTAAGAATGGGTGTTATTCGTGAAAGGATTGTATAAGAAATTATGTTCAAAGGCACAGTACATACTACTACATTCCAACATATATACTATTTAATATCAAAATTTAAATTAGCAAATACACAAATAAGACGATAAGTTAAAGCACCCTGGTCTACTATCTTCTGATAACGTTATTATACGTACCGTAAACTAACAGCCTTATGCCCTTACAGACCAGAAGCTAACTAAAACTATTTTCTACCATTTCTGGCATTATCTGGAGTATAGCTACTATAGCAGGCCCTATACCGCCATAATAAACAAAACGCTAGTGTTCTCAGTGGCTCTGTGCCCGTGTGCTAATATGCTTGACCATTGTTATTTTGAAAATGGGAATCGGTATGCTGTGCGAAAGGGATTGATTAACTCATTAAAAATTGGGAACAGAAGGGCCGCTTATGTATACTGACTAGTTGATTACTGACGAGCTATCGAGCTACTCAGTGCTCCATCGCTGCTTAACGTGCAGCTACTGAAGTTAGATTTCATGCCTTTTTCAACTCTTTGTGCAGTGATAAAAATTCCTTAAAATAATCCCTGCTCACAAGGCTGTAGTTATCACAAGGTTTGCATTTACCCTCGGTAGTAAAATACATAGCCACAAACACCGTTGACAAAATGGCCAAAATGCCGACTGCTATAGCCAGTACTACTTGTTTTCTTGATGTGGAATTTCGACTACATCGTTTGCAGCTGTTGGTGATAATAGTTAGCGTTTTAGGAGCAGGTATTCTTCTGGGAGGATTAACCTGGATAACTTACGCTGGAATATAATTTATCTTTGGAAGTGGTGGTGGTAAGGGTTGAACTTCTTTTTACGTGTCCTTTACTTCACAATAAATAAGTTCAGGATCCTCCATCTTTAGTAGCAGTCGTCGGTCAGATATGTTGCCAGTTGTTTTCACTAGAAAGATTCAGCTGTTTTTGTTGTTGTTGTTCATTCGAGTTCTAGTGTTTTCCAGCGTCGACTACATCTTATTGTGCCTTGGAAATAAACAGATGGTATAACAATTACCTGGTTTTAGAAAGCACAGTTCATAATCTGAAAACACAATCATACAAATATTTACAATGATCTCTCTCCTTATAGGTGCCTGCACAGAGCGTTTTTTTAGATTCCAGGGCTAAAGCGAACGCTGAAGACTCGAGCTTGTGCGGTTATCCCTCGGGATATTTTTTCGAATTTATCTCTTCTGAAACGCATCTAAGACTGCCAAACGTAAAAAGCTAATTTATTAATAAGGGTATTACAGACCAAACAGAACTAAACCGAACAAAACGAATATCAAATGGTCCGTCGATGTCTTGACAGTGAACAGGTGGCTACAATTACCGATATAGCTCCAGAATGTATTTAGAGTCTTTCCCTCTTCACTGCCTGTTACTTCAATTATAGAAAACAATCATCGGCTAAAAAGATATTTAATTATCGCTTTCCTTAAAGTTTGGTAATCATCGATTCGAAAGATATACCGGTACAATTATATCTCTTCATATTAATTTGTTTTCAGTATTCAGTATTTAATTTGCCAATACACATAAAGTACAAAAAAAACCCAGGAATTACACAAATGGCGGGGAAGCCCGAAAGAAACCAAACCAAACTATATGGCATTGGGCGCTACCTCTTTATTTAGTCGACCATCGCTCGATTTACTCGTTAACTACTCGCATCCGAAATACTTTTCGTGTTATCTCATGCAATTGAAGGTTGTGAGAACAGCCACCGAATATTCCAAGGGCTATTTCGCAATGCTGAAATCGCGATATGATCTGAAAATTTTTTTCCGTATTCCCGTACAGAATTAGAAATACTCGTGAAACTTTGGGAGGTTTCGCAGTCGAAACTGCATTCGCCCTTCTGCCTCGTCTTCCCACGGTAATTTCTCGTTCTCCCTGACTTCCAGTCGTGTTTCACATGAAAACGTTGTCCCAGTGCTATTTAGTGAACAGATGTTGTGCTCGGTTTGCGAAAACATTTGCGAATGAGTTACAACAACGCCGTCTATCCGGCATTGTCATTGACATCAGTCCACGAACGAGTGAATACTTGCAAAAATATAATTTGTTTGTCACCCACTTTCCTCCCCCATATAAAACTCTATTTTCCTATGTACTTATTATAGATTTTAGACGTATAATGTGTTGGCGTTATTGGCCCTCACCTTCACTGCAGGTCACAGACATTCTTCTACACAGACATTCTATAACATTTCTAAAACGGCTACGGGCCTGGTAACCCTAACCCAATTATTCCAAACGAGTCACAGTGTTTCTTCTTCACA